>APFE031437499.1:26567-51585 GCA_000404065.3 Pinus taeda
CCAGTTCAAGCCCTGACTCCTTATATCCTGACCTCGTTGGGGACATGCAAAGAAAAACCGAGAAAAAGCAGACCGCTCTGATACCACTGATCCGGATTTAAACAGGAACGCAATAGATTACAGAGATAACCATAAAAACAGAGATGCGATAACCATAAATAAAGAGATGCAGCGGAAATAACACTTCATTTCATTAATGGAAAATACCGAAATATGCTTACAACCAGAATTGGAAAAAACCAGCTAGGACGATGGTAGCTTATCTCTGAGAAGAGATGTGCGGCTACATGTCTCTGAACTGTTCCGAACTTGTGTTACAATGAGGCTCGAAGGCCTATTTATTATTGAGAAACAATGGAAAACCCTTCACATTCCAAAACCGACCCTTAGAAGATGAAACGCCAAATTGTGGGCCCCGTTTTGGGTAAATTGGTACATCAATTTCCCGGGGTCGTAACTTTGGCATACGATCTCCGTTTGACGCGTATGATAGCTCGTTAGAAAGATCTATCCGAGAACTACCACTTTGGGAAAGGCAACATCGGTCCATGGACCCATGTTGCCCCCAGATTTCCCAAAAAACGTGTTTAGGGCCTCAAAACGGCCCCGGAAGTTCGGGACCCGAAAAACTGCTAAAAATAGTAAGTTGTGCTACAATTAAGGTACGGAAACTGAAAAACTGAAAGAGACAGTTGTGGGGGTCCAAATGGGATAGGTGGGTGGCCACCAACATCCACCTGGATCATTTTGTAACCTAGAGGAATTGAAAACTGGGTTAGTCTTATACTGCATGACACACGATGGATTCTAGTTGCTACCACTATACCTCTGGGGGTCTACAACATGTCCTCCTCTTTGTAGATCAGGTCGCGACTAGAGGATTGAACGTTGGATCTCTTGGTTTGCATAATTTCACATCACTTCGATCACCAATTGAGATGCCCCCTTGGGACTTGGTTTTCCTCTTTTATCATGCTCTACCTTTTTACTTTTCTATTGATATTACATTCTATTATTATTTTTATTTATTCGTTGCCCCTCTAATCTTGCTCACCTTAACTTTATCTTTATTCTTCTTATTTTAATATTATAATATAATATAATATAATTGAAATATTATATAAATCTTTTTACTGTTTTTAGATATTTTTCTAATCTTTTTTCATTATACCTTTTTAAAATGTATTCTTCTCCCAACATCTTTCTTAATCAAAGCCCATTTGGGAATTTCACAAGTGGTCTAATTTGCATGAGATGACATGTCATTCTTGGGCATCTTTTGGGAAAATTCAAGTCATGCGAAAGAATTCACCCAATGAGCTATGAAATTCTTGGTTCCAAAATCTGAGAGCATATTTGGATACCTATTTGGAAGTTTCACATGTCATTTGAATTACACGAGAAAAGACATCATTCTTAGGCCTATTTTTGGAAAATGCAAGTCATGTGAAAGAAGGGACATCATGAGAATTCTCTGTTTCAAAATCTAAGAGCATATTTGGATACTCATTTGGGATTTTCACATCCGAACTGCATGATAGAACATGATGTTCTTGGGCCTCCTTTCGACAAATTTGTGTCATGTGAAATAAGGAACCTCATGAGAAAAATGCTCCATTTCAAAATCTATGAGCATATTTTGATATCCATTTGGGAGTTTCACAAGTGTTATGAATAACACAAGATGACATGCAACTCTGCAAGAAAAAGAGGGCACCTCACGAGTAGAAAAATTCTTCACTGCAAAATTTGAGAGGGTATTTGGATACCAATTTGGGAGTTTTGCAAGTGATCGTAATTGCATGAGATGACATATCAATCTTGAGCCTCCTTTTTAGATATTCGTATTGTGCAAAGGAAGACACCCCACAAGTATTCAAAGTTTTTGTTTTAAAGTATAAGAGCATATTTGGATACCCATTTTGGAGTTTCACAAGTGGTTTTAAATGCATGAGATGATGGAATTTTCTTGGGCCTCCTTTTGGAAAATTCACATCATGCAAAAGAAGGCACTCCCCAACCAATGAAATGCTCCATTTGAAAATTGAAGAGCATGTCTAGATATCCATTTGGAAGTTTCACAAGTGATTTGAATTGAATGAGACAATGTGCTGTTCTTGGACCTCATTTTTGAAAATTTTTGTCACGTGAAATAAGGTGCCTTGTTAATTATCAAATGCTATGTTGAATTGCATGAGATGATATGCACCTCTTGAGCCTCATTTTGGAAAATTGTGTGTCAATGGTTGATTGCCTTAAGGTTCATAAGGATTAGGGGGTATATTATGTTTTTGTTTGTATGGATTTATGTTTATGGTATATTGGAGGTTAGTGTGTTGAATGCCATATTGTGTTAGAGGGTGATTTCACCAAGGGTCATAGGGGTTAAAGGTATTAATGTATCCAGGGTTTACAATGTTTAGGGTCAGGGTTTGTTATGTAGTCAGTGTCTTTAAGCTGACAATGTGTCAATAGGTTATTATCTAAAGATGTGGCTATATCAAGGTTCTTATGGATTAATGGGCATATTATGTCTAGGCTAATAATGATTAGGAGTTCTAATATTTTAAGAATTTAGTGTGTTCGACATCATAGTTTATTAGTGGGCGATTGCATCATAGATCATAAGCATTAAGGGTAAAAGTGTATCAAAAGTTATTGGAAAAAGTAACTATGTTCGGTCTTCAATAATGTACTTGAGTCATTATTTATTGTACCTGTCAAAAGAATAAAGGAAATAATTTTATTATTTTATTATTGTGACTTATTAAAGCATGTGTTTCATGCTTAGGTCACCATGTTTTAGGTAAAAGTCCCCATTGAGGACTTCTAGGATTTATTCTGAGTCTATAGAATTATTGTACATTTAAAGAGACCCTTTTTGGGATTTTGAATCATGTAAATTGATTTAGTATTGATTCAAATATGAATTATGGAACCTTCACACCATGTTGGCCTAAGAGAAGATCAATTCAGCCTAAGGACCCATTCGACCCCACAAGAAGCCTATAAAAAGAATGAATTCGAATTCATTTGGAGCATCACTTCTCATTCTCTCTCTATTGGGTATAAGTGCGAAAATTTTCTTGTTGGGTAGAAGTGCGAAGTAGGAAACTAGGAAATTTTGTTTCTAGGAAGTCGAAGTGAATGCGAGTATGGGGGAGTCTAAGGAGTCAAGGAAAATCAAAATTTTTATGGTGGTCTCTCTCTATTTCGTGCTCTGGATTGGGGGAACGAAGTCTCCCAAGTTGGATTGCTACAGGAAGCTTCTAGTTGTTGCAAGTTGCTGCATAGTTGAAGTTGCTGGGAAGAGGTCAATATTTTGGAGGCTGAGTTGCTGTGGAGGGAAAGTCTGGTCTTAGTCTAGGGTGAAGAGTCACAAAGAATACTATTGAAAGGAAGAATTACTTTGACTGGGTTTTCCCTCGAGGGGGGTTTGTCCCTGACATGTGCCTACATCTTGTGTCCATTGTTTTATGTGTTGCTGCTTTTGGTAATTGTTTGATGAATTAAAGAGAAGATATAAGAATCGTAATAATAAGTAACATCACAAGTAATTATCAATATTGATAAAAACTTTATTTCCTTTCTGATTTTCCAACATGGTATTAGAGCTTTGGTCAAGAAAGAAGAAAAAGTCAGATCCATTCATAGGCACTATCTCAGGTAAGGAGTTTATTGTATTCAAGGTGAAAGTATAACTCAATCAAGGGTGAGAAAAAACTTGAAGGAGAAGCTAAATTCAGATCCTGGAAGAAGGGGATTGACCTAATCCTCGATAAGAACAAGGTTTTATATCTGGTTAAAGGGAATGTGAAGATGCGAGTGATGTCAACAAAGAAAAATTCAGGAATTTAGAATTGGTGGCTATGACTCTGATGGTAGAAGGAATAAAAGGGAATCTTGTCCCATTTACAGCTAACATCGATCATGCTCAGGAGATGTATGAAGCCTTGTCAAAGTTGTTCACTATTAAGGACATTGGTCAAGTAACAAGTTTGAAGAATGAGCTAAGGACTATGAGGATGACTAAAGAAGATACTGTGGAAACCTTCTTTGTGAAGATAGCTAGACTCAGGGATGATCTCTCTTCCATTAATGATATTTTTCCAGAAAGAGATAAGTGTCGCATGTCTTTTTAGTTTTGGGTTCATTTATTCATTTAGTTTTGATTATATTAAATACTAATCACCTTTCTCCATCTCTTGTGTTGATTATAGAAAACATCCGCAAGAAGGAGGATCTCTCAAGACAAGGTTAGTCAAGAAACAAAGGTATTCTTTGAATTCATTGATTAAAAAGATTATTAATTTGATGATCTATTACTAACCTTGTTATGACTAGCAATGACGTCCTTTTTGATGATTTCATGTTTGGGATTTTGGTATGATCAGAAAATCCTAACTTGTTAGGATGGAATGATAAGATATAAAATCCTGGAACCTTTGATTTTTTGGTAATATAGGGTTTTCTACGTTTCCACATTGGAACCCTAGCTCATTGGGGTTTGGTGGAATATGTGTTCTACATTGGAACCCTAGCTCATTGGAGTTTGGTGGAATGTGTGTTCTACATTAGAACCCTAGCTCATTAGGGTTTGGTGGAATGTGTGAGAAAGACTATTATATTGTCTTAAAATTGATTTATTTGGAATATGTGTGTTGTCTAATCAAGCCCTAGTACAATCAAATGAT
The DNA here is from genome assembly GCA_000404065.3 of Pinus taeda. Lineage (NCBI taxonomy): Eukaryota > Viridiplantae > Streptophyta > Pinopsida > Pinales > Pinaceae > Pinus > Pinus taeda. The sequence goes on from APFE031437499.1 coordinate 31,262, forward strand.
TGTGTGTCTAACTGTTATTTGATATTGTTAAGAATATGGGTTTGACTAACACATGATATGAAATGTCTTTGCATGATAATGAAATCTAGGCATATATAGATATGTCCCTTTTTGGTTGAATCCCTAGCTTGGTCTAGGCTAGATGTATTTATGTTATTGGACATATGATATACTTATGCATGGTTGTGAATTCCTAGATATGTGTGATGACCTGGTCATTCATGGTCATGAGTTTTAGTATTTTATGGAAGTCCTTGTTTGAGAATCTACAATGATGGTATATGGAAATCTAGTATGTGTAACAATATGAAATCTGTTTTAGATTATTGTTGGGAAATGAAAAATCTAGGATTTTGCAGTTAGATCCTAGTAGTGACATTGTCTAGTGTGAAATGTAACAATCTAAAATTTGTTTTAGATGATTGTTGGGAAATGAAAAATCTAGAATTTTGCAATTAGATCCTAGTAGTGACATTATCTAGTGTGAAATGTAATAATATGATATCTATGTATTTAATGATTGTTGAGATTGTGAAAATGGAATTCTAGGTTTTGGAGTTAAACCTTAGTCAAAGTGAAATCTATGAAATATGATGATTTGAGATTTGTGAAGAAACTGTTGAAATTTGAATTTTTGGTTGAGTGTGATGTTTTCTCGAAGATCTATCGTTTTCAACTAACCTTAATAGTATCTGGTCATATTAGTGATTGATTGAAAATCTAGGTGATTGAAAATCTAGGGGTTTGGAACTAACCCTAGTAGAAGATAATCAGGTTTATGACTAAGCTGTGATTGACTTTAATTAATTCTTTGTATGAAATCTAGGATTTGTATGAATCCCTAGTAAGAATTCTAACTCCTATATTTTGAAAGGTTTTTAGATGATTTGTAGATCCATATTTCTATGAATGGTTTCTAAGGTTTTCTATATGTCATAATAAGGAATGCCATATCTTTGGAAGACATATTGAAACCCTATATGGAATGAATATTGTTATGAAATGATCTAGGGTGTAAAAAAAGGTCCCTAGCAAGATGTTGAAGAGTATATGTCTCTTATTTGTATTTAAGTCTGGGTATCTGATATGAATAAAGTTGAAATGCTTCCATGATTATGATATTGCTAGCGTCATGCTTCTATAGACTTGGTTGTAATTGTTATCTAAGTTTTGCAAGTACACAATCTTCAACTTGGTGAAGATGCCCAATGCAACAAGCAAGTTGTGATGGTACACGATCTTTAGCTTGGTGAAGATGCTCGATGTGAAAAGTATGATGAGGATGATAATAACTCTGATGAAATGGTTGGAAGCCACAAAATATTATCCTATGTCGAAAAAGAATAAGTTGATCTCCCAGAGGAAGCATGAATAGAAGAGATCTCCCTAAGATTAAGAGGGAATCCAGATAAAGAAGTGCTTCTTGGTTGAGAGGGAGCAACATATATGGTTCTTTGCTTCATGTGTCATGCACTAGACTACGACTAACATCCGTAAGTTTGAGTGAAGGCCATGAGAAGGAAAAGCAAATTGGAGAATGCATTTTGAAGTCTTGCTAGAAGAAGGAAAGCGGGATCTGACTGAAGAATATGTTGATGCATAAGAAGTAGGAAGGAAATCATATGATCGAGGAATCCTTTTTCAAATATTCGGTTGATAGTCCTACTATGGAAAGTTGAGAAGAAACATCTGTTGTTTATAAGACCCTGGAGGCTTGTATCTAATTATGTATATGTGAAAGTATATTATTGATTAGGATTGTGTTTGTACAGGTGAATCTCTTGAAGGGTTTGATAACATGTAGGTTACCAATCAGTTTAATTGGGAGAGATTCATTATTCTTGATTTGTTGGATCAAGGGGCATTGAGGCTTTGTGACTGAAGCAATGCCTTAGAGGACATCTGGCCGACACATTGTGTTGATGTCTAGAAGTTGGAAAGGTGGTGTTGATCAAAGAGCTATGTTTTGGATACACACCTGGATTTTTTGGGTTGATGGTTAGCAAGTAAGCCTGATGGTACCTAGAGGGGCTGAAATCTTGAGTCCATCTTAGTCCCACTTGGATAGATTTCCCTGGTCAATAATCTAGTCCATGGCATTGCAGTGCCTAAATTGTTGAGTGGCTGATTGGATAGATTGCGCTGGTTAGGAATCTAGTCCATGACATTCGGTGCCTAAATTGATTGAATGATTGGATAGATTTCCCTGGTTAGGAATCTAGTCCATGGCATTGCAGTGCCTAAAGTTCTTCAGGGTTCATATAGTTTGAGATCTTCCATTGTATATGTACATTATTAATACCTCCCTAGTTAAGAGGGAGTGTTGGAAAAAGTAACTATGTTCGGTCTTCAATAATGTACTTGAGTCATTATGTAATGTACTTTTCAAAAGAATAAATAAAATAATTTTATTATTATTATTGTGACTTATTAAAGAATGGGTTTCATGCTTGGGTCACCATGTTCTAGGTCAAATTCCCCATTGAGGACTTCTAGGATTTATTCTGAGTCTATATAATTATTGTACATTTAAAGAGACCATTCTTGGGCTTTTGAATCATGTAAATCGGTTTAGTATTGAGTCAAATATAAATTATAGAACCTTCACACCATATTGGCCTGAGAGAAGATCAAGTTGGCCTAAGAACCCTTTTGATCCCACAAGAAGCCTATAAAAGGAAGGAATTTGAATTCATTTGGAACATCACTACTCATTCTCTCTACTAGGCATAAGTGCGAAAATTTGTTTGTTGGGAAGAAGTGTGAAGTAGGAAGTTGGGAAATTTTGTTTCTGGGAAGTCGAACTGAATTCGATTTTGGGGGAGCCTAAGGAGTCAAGGAAAATCGAAATTTTGGTGGTGGTATCTCTCTGTTTCGTGATCTAGATTGGGAGAATGAAGTCTCCAAAGTTGGACTGTTGTCAGAAGCTACTGGCTTCTGCAAGTTTCTACATAGTTGAATTTGCTGGGAAGAGGTCAATCTTCTGGAAGCTGAGTTGGTGTGGAGGGAAGGTCTAGTCTTAGTCTAGGATGAAGAGTCCCAAAGAATACTATTGAAAGGAAGAATTACTTTGACTAGGTTTTCCCCTCGAGGGGGGTTTTTCCCTGGTATGTGCCTACATCTTGTGTCCATTGTTTTATGTGCCGCTGCTTTTGGTAATTCCTTGATGAATTAAAGAAAGTAGATATAAAAAATCGCAATAATAATTAACATCTTAAGTAATTATCAAAATCAAGAAAATCTTTACTTCCTTTCTTATTTTCCAACAAAGGTTACTATATTCAAGGTCATAATGCATTGTAAGATCAAGGTCCTTGAGGTCACAATGTGTTAAGGGGCGATTATGATAAGATTCATAGGAATTTGGGGATACATTATGTCTAGGGAAATAATTATTATGGGTCATTTTGTATTGGGTGGTTTATGTATTTTAGTTCATAATGGTTAGGGCTTGATTGATAGGGGCCATAAGTGTTAAGGCTTATAGTATGAGGGTTTTAGTGGCATAGAGGAATAAGGGTTTGGGCTTATTGACATCAGTTGATTATGAAATTTATAGTTTTATGTGTCAACCATGGTTAACCATAGTCTATATGGTTAACACAAACCAATGACAGTTAGTGGGTTACTAGGGTTGGTGGGTCATGGGGTTAGTGGATTAATGGATTTGAGGTTAGTGGGTCATTGTGATTAAATATGATTAATATGGAAAAATATTATTAAAGTGGTTTGTTGTCAAGAAAGTCAACCTTGGTCAATATGGTCAACAATGCATAACCATGATAAAGGGTTAATGACTAGTGATGATGACTTATATTGATTGATTCATCATTAATCAACACATGGGAATATGGTTTAATGGGTTAGACATTTTGTCAACATATGCCAATATGGACTAGTTGGTTAGGTGGTTAATAGATTATGGGATTAAGGGTTAGTGGTTTACCATGGTCAATAGTTGTGATGGGAGTGTGTTTTGAGATTAGTTTGTTAAGGGTCGCAATGCATTAATATTTGGGTGTATCAAGGGTAATAAAATTCAAAGGATATAGTTTCATAGTGGTTTGGTGGCTATTTTATGAAGGATCATAGTATTTAGGAGATATAATCTATTTTATGTCATCATGGTTAAGGGTTTAGATCTGTTAAGGAGTTAGTGTGTTAGGGAGTCACAATGCATCGAAGGATGATTTTGTTAAAGGTCATAGGTTTAGGGGATATAGTGGTGTCGACATATTTTGTGCCCTACTATCATCACTATGTATTAAATACCAATCTAAATCTATTTTAATTTCATATATACCAAGTATTGAGAGGGATCAAATCTCTTGAGGTGAAAACCTTTTTTAGAGAGAAAAGGGGTTTGATCCCTCTTGGTGCTTGGTAGATCCATAGTTAATATGGATTTAGGCCGGTCTTTCCCCATTTAAATAGGCTACATTACACATGAATATTGTAGGTAACTACCATGGATTAATATGTTATTTTTATTTTAATTATTTAATTATTTTTGTTTACGAGTCAAGATGGGACCAGGCAAGACACAAAATTGCAACATCTCTTCCATATTAGATTGGAGCATGCCTCTCAGTGCAACCATACCCAAATATTATACTTAGTCATTTTTCTACATATCTCATGCGTGAAAAAATTTCACATCTCCACTCTCTCCACACACTTCTTCCCCCACGTTCCTCCTTACACCCTTATACACTTATTCATTTTAATAAGTCTGGAAGAACTACACTACCCAATTCTCTACAAACCTCTTCCCCAATGCACATCCATTTTTTAGAATAATTCATCCTCCACATAGTTCAACTTTCTTCATATGAATTTCTCAACACAAGCAATCTCCCACACATATAAAATATTTGTATATGATACTAGATAAATTCCACTTTTCCTCCTTTATTCCATACTTAATGGAGATGATTTATAGTATAATAAGTGAATTACTTGCAAACACACCTCTTAAGTACTTGTCGTAAATTATTAACTTCCTATTGCCATTATTGCATGTCCTAATGAAGGTGGTATGTGAAGAAGTAACATCCTACTAAATTCTACCATAAAATGAGGATTTAATAGCTAAGAGTTCGAGTAAAGGATCATTTATCTATTACATATTCCTAAGTACATTGAATAAATAAGTAAGATGGTGAACAAACAGAAGAAGGATCTAATTTTTGTGGATACAACTAACTCATGGGCTCATCAAGATAAAAACTTCCACTAATCAGTTGTAAATAAATGGTACTTAAATTTGGCCCCAAAAATGATGTAGAATAACAATATTTGGAGCATAGGATTGGCAAGCATTGCATGCATCCCAATAGTCTTCAACTCTAGAGAAATTGTTAACTAGTTTGCTCGACATTTCAATGCTAAGACTAGAACTATGAAGCTTGGTCTAAAGAAGAACCCAATATGTTAACTCCCAAGATCTTAAAGAATACATTGAAGCTACCAAAAGCCACTAAGTAGTAGAAATTATCTAAATTTTATGCCTTTCTTGACTCTTAAGGTGGGGGAATGAATGTCATTCAGGAATCCATGTTGCTTTTTATGCAATTCCATTCAACTTGTCTTTCATCGATATCTCTATACTCTCCAAGCCTTATAGATATTTTTGTTGGTTATTTTCATATACTATGGGATAGGAAACTACTACTAATATACCCAGGTTGATTTTGTACATATATTATTTTTTATTTTGAATAGGATGTCGTATTTCACTGGGCCAAAGTCATTTCAAATGAGATTTCCTTCAGCTAGTTAATTACTTCAAGACCCAAAAATTATTTATGAAAACCTACCTATTAATGGTCATTGCTTCTTTCAATTATTTCCATGGATTACCCCACAAACTAAATTTGAAACCTATCATAGAGTCAATGAAATTTTGGTGCCTCATCTTGTGGAGACATAAAGCCCCCTTCCATTTTTTTCAAGTACAAGAATTTTTGTCAAAGAATTCAACCTTCTACTAATAGGGAAGGAACCCAAGATAATATCCTTAGATGCCCACAAATTATTATAAAGAAAGGGGATACATGAGGAAAAATAAGACCATACTCTCATGATACTATATATATATCACGATAAACCTATATTGTTACCCAAATTTTTCAGGGACAAATATTTTATTGTAGAGATTTGCAGATGGTATCACCCTTGACTTATCTTATTTGAGAGGAAGAAAAAGAAGTAGTTTATAACACTAGCATTTATTATTGGAGACATTACTATGAATAATTATGATTATCTTTTAGAATTCTCTAAGCTATAAAAGTCCCTTAATTTGGTTGAGGCTGAATCTTCCTAAGGGTTCAATCCATAAGGGATATTTTCAAAATAGTTGGCATTAGGTATACATGGAAATTTCTTTACCAGAGCTACTAAAGAAAGTGGATAAAGGCACACTAACTCATCCAAAGAGAATAATACACCTACACCTATTTATGGTATAGTTATAGAAGTGAGCACCAATGTTGAAGGAAGAATTAAGGAAAGAGGAAAGAAGTCAACTAATACCCAATCAAATTCAATGCCACAAGATTGCCAAAGTTTTTTCTCAACTCAAAGGAGAAATGATAATATATTCCTTTGATGGGAGAGTAGTGATTGACATTCTAATGGAGAATATGGAGAAAATCATCACCCTCGAAAGGTCCCATGTTGTTACATCATAAAAAAGTAAATGCTCAAGAAAAAAGGGGTCTCGACACACAAAAGGACCCATGGATATGGAAGTGGGTAATGTTAATGCTCCAGATTGGGTAGTATCATGCATGGAAGAGATTCAAAAATTAGTTGAAGAATTGATTGTTGAAGAGTCAAACACATTTAAGGACCAGTCTTTAACCATGCAAAATACTCGCTATGACAGGTTTACCAAGAAGTTACAATATGAGAAGGTACACATGTGAAACAAGAAGATCACCAATTAATGGAATTCCAAGGTGGATATTGTTGGACCTATCAGACTCTTGAAATTACACCAGACTATAGTGGATTCTCTTACTCACTCTACATTGAGCAAGAGGTAGAGAATATGAGGTTGAAAAGAAGAATAAATGGACTTGAAGAGGCTCTTTTCGCCACTCTCCTATTCATAACCCATCTAGCTATCCAACCACTTGAAGTTGCATAAAGTGCACTTTAAACACCCCAGAGAATAAGAAAATCATACTAGTTGTTTAATGGCATTAGATACTATGTGGCAATGAACATATATAAGTTACAAGAAATTATTGAAAAAACATGGGAGGTTTCTCTACATTTGAGAAAATTGTATGAAAGAATCCATTCATTCATTGAATATATGAAGAAATGTCTTGAGCTTGATCAAAATTTGTTAATAATGGTTTATTGAACTTCGTTAATAAAATAAATACTCTAATAGATTTCCAAAGAAACCAGCAAAGCCTCCTTAGAGGAAAAAGGATTAAATAGAGCAAGGCAAGGTAATTTGTAAGAATAAGAATGTTACAAGATGTTATCATGGATTTTTTGAGTATTGATGACCATAACAGTAATGCATTCCTCAAAGCCATTAAAGTTGTGAAAGACTTATGGGGCTCATAGATTATTATGGGTTTCATGTTGATCCCTAGAGATGTATTAAAGGAGGAATTGGATATTATTAGTTTCATTGAGTGTTGAGTTTAACATTGTAATTGAATTTATTGAAGCTCAAATCATGAATGGTTGGTCATGTTCATTAATTACAACAAGGACCAATTGGGTACAATTAATGGTTAGATGCACATAACTTGGAGGAAGAGATATTTGCATTAAGGGTTAAACAAGATATATTTGTCCTATCAATGAAGGAATATAGTGAAGAATGGAATAGAAAGTCTTTGAATGAAATCATTGACCTTGATTAATTGCCTAAGTAGTTATATTATTGAGCTTCCAATAGCCACATATATACATGCTTCTACAATAGCCATGGGAGATCATCATAAGTTCATTCCACACTTCATCCTTCTATAATTTTGTGAGTGTTAGTGCCTATGAGTTAACAGTGACTAAATGTACTCTTTCCAAGTGGTTGATAGGGTCATAGGTTAAACTGTTATAGTTTCAAATAAATTTTCAAATAAAACTTGATCACTGGTCAGTTTTAGGTCATAACTACTCCCTCCATGCTCAAGGTCAATAAATGCCAGCATGGTCTTGTCATCACTCCTTGTCAATAAAGAGTGTCTTGGTCATAATTTCATGGTCATTCATATTTCAAAGGGCTAAAGGTCCAAATCATGGTCTTATATGTCCATTTGTTGCCATTGTTAGGTCATATTATCAAATACTCATATAGGGGTCATGTCATCACCTCATGTCACCATTATGGTAGTAGTAATTAGGGGAAAAAAATGTTCAAAGAGATTTCAAATTGTTTCAACAACCTCATTCATAATTCATATACCTCCCTCAACCCTCTCTCATAAATCCCCTGATTCCATCTAAAACCCCTTTTTCCTTGGGAAAATCCTTAAATCCTAGCCAAAACCCATTTTTCCCTTGGAAAAACTCATTTTTAACTCTATCCGAAATCCATTTGATATACCAACTCTAGCTGCATTCCATTTAACACTAAGAAACCATGACGAAGTCCATTTTTAAGGGTTGGAACCCACAAACCACATCGATATTGGCATATCACATAAATCAATATAACAACTACACGTCTCCCCTTCCCTTTTTCAAATGCAATATCACATATCGCAAGTTCCTCACCGCTGATTACAGTATCATAAGTCTCTTTACCACTCTGCCAGCCAATTGTAATAAATCCTCCCCCCGCCAATTGCGATATCACCATCGAGGATCACACAAGTCATAAGTCCCTCCTTTGTCGAAGCCCCTTCTAATTCCCCAATGGCGATGTGAAAGATCCCTTTCGAAAGTGATATTTTATCTATTGCACTTTTTAAATTTTCAAGTTCGTCCCATTTGTAAAACATGAAAAATTAGTGTTAAGGCCTGTTGGGCATGGAATCCTCCCACAACAGGTTTTGGGGCTCAAAGCCCAAGTTTTGATCAAAGGTTTTGTAAGACTTTGCGAATTGAGGATGCAGAGTGCAAAGTAGAGGTTAAGTCATAGGGTTGTACACCCTAAAGTAATGTAATGTAATGTAAAGTCATGTCGGCCTACCCATGGCCCGCGGACCATGGGATTATATAAATAAGAGCGAGGCTCTAAGTTGAAAAGATAGTAGATGATAGAGTGAGTAGCAAAGGAATGGTCCAAGCTTAGAGTAGGGTTATAAGTGTCTTGGGTCGTAGTGGTAGGAAGAGGCTCTACAGTTGAGTGCGCAGAGGCCTAGTAGAGTCGACAGATGAGTGCGCGGACCCCTGCAGCTGAGTGCGCAGGGCAGTGTTGAGTCTATAATCGGGATTGAAGATTAATAAAAAGAAGTTGATTCTTATTTCTGTGTATTTGTTGTGCATTATCTTCTTTATGTTTATATTGGTTTATGTATCATGTGCACTGATATGATTGCTAAAGATGCTACAATAACCATAAATCTTATACACACAAGTTAAGTAATCAGTTAATTAGAAAAGAACTTGGGTATTATATGGGTCGTGCCTCGAGTAGGGTTGCGTGGAAACAACAACACAGGTTGCAAAGGAATAGCATGTGCGCGTAGCAACGGGTCGGACCGCGAACCTCCAGAAGCCCATTAGACATCCCCAGGGTGTAGAAACCTGGTTCTAGCACCCTCCCATACTACTTCGGGTGAGACCTCAGTCCACGCTCCGCGAACTGTTTCCGAAATCGCCAATAGTACTGGGATTTGCTTGGCTAAATCACCTCTGAATATGGGTCAAGCCCATGCAAGCCAACAAATGGTTTTGTTGCCAGGATTGAGATCCGCATAAAGGATGTCTGATGTTGTGCCACTAAAATCCTAAGAAGAAAGAAATTGAAGAGTGGCTGGACAAGAAGATTCATGAGTTCGCGGCACAAGAGAACAGAAATCCACGAGTATCTAAGGAATAGTGGTTGGAGTGCTACTTGTACATGGAAATCCACGAAATGTTCTTTGCATCCTTTCCTTCTGAGCTGTATGAGTGGATCATGAAGTTAGAAGACAGTCAGGGAAGGTGTAGGCTCGAAATACCAATAGTGTGGACTCTAGAACTAGTGTGCAGACTAGAAGCATCAAAAGATAAGATAGCGTGAGTTGTGGACCACTGGCTCTACTGAATAATAGGAGGATTTATCATTGATTTCACGATAGACACGACTGTCATCTATAGTGAGGCAGAGAGACGTTTTCTCAAAGGACCGTGAAGTAAGTATATTAAATCTTTGAACACTTGGATTAAGATGCTATTGTGTGAAAAGCAGGTTATGCGAATAAATTAATGTTTGGGACTATGCGAAGTGGGAAGATCTACAAAAGTGGAAGTAGTGAGGAGTTGGAAAACAGTCCCTTAATTTCACCCTCATGGGAAAGCAAGGAGGAGCTTGCGAAAGTTTCTCCGAGAAGTGCAGTTAGTTTGATAAGATAGAGAATTCCATGTTTACCACCCCCACCCACACCGCCACCTGTTTCACCCCCCTCACATCCATCTCCACCCACTCCACCTCTGCCACCACCACAGTTTAGTATGGCAAGTGTGATCAAACTATCAGTTTTCAGAGGAGTAGGAAATGAAGATCCGGGCCAATTCTGGTTCATGGTAAGAGCAATATGGGAAGCATAGGGCATCGTGGATGATAATATTAAAAAGGCTACACTGGTGAGTGCGTTGCAAGATCATGCCTTAACGTGGTATATCAAGCATTCTAATGACCACCCGAACACAAGAATTGCAGAGATCCAGACCGCGCTGAACAAGGAATTTAGTAGGCCAAAATCATAGACACAATCAATCATCGGGTTTAAGGAGATCACGATGCTCCCGGGTGAGACCCCATGGGATCTGGACCAAAGGATGAAGAGTATGATCCATGAAGCCAATATGAAATTAACAGATGCCCAACATCGCACATGGTTTGTGGCCTCACTTACGCCACACTTAAGGATGACGTCGTCACAGCAAAAACATTCCACCTAGGCCAAAGCATTGGAGATGGAAATGAGATTGCAAGAGACCCCTATACAAGACCCTAGATTGGGAGTCCAACAAATCCACGTGCAACTATAGAATCTGTGTCTATAGATGCAAATTTTTAAACAGGATAGGACAACTCGGCTGGAGGTGAGTGAGGAAGTATGGTGCATAAAATGCAAAGGACAAGGGCACCACAAGGACCACTGTCCAGTGTTCACGAACTACTTGGCAAGGGGAGGGCCAATGCCACTAAGACCAGAGGCATAGGCAGGGCCGAGAATGGCGTCTACATTATGGTGCGCGATCTGCTAGATAGGAGGAAAACACACCATGGATAATTGTCATCTATTGCAGAAATATACACAGACGTCCCAACAATTGTTTTGTAATTTCTGCAAGTCGGTAGGCCATGACGAACGCACTTGCCGAAGCTATGAACTATTGATGGATTAGACTCCTGCTTATAGGGTTCAGGTCAAAACGCAAGCCCTCGACCCAAATGTAGGGATGGCACATGCTGGGCTTCAGGGGTGCGATCGAGGTTGAGGTGGAATGAGACCGGGAAGGGTTCACAGCCAGATAATTTGTTACAATTGCAGAGGGCCAGGGCACTATGCCCGTGATTGTACGAACTTGACTAGGATATCATGTTGGTACTATAATCAGTTTGATCATGAGGCAGAAGATTGCCCTTTGCTGATAGCAAAGATGCGCAAAAAGGGGGTACTCTAGCCCTCTCCGACCTAGAATTTACAAATGACGAGGTTTGAACTGCGCAAAGAAGACTCAAATGTAAACATGATGCTCAAGAGTGGTATGACCATGAGAGATGATAAAGCAAAGCAGCCAGAAGAAAGCACGTGGGTTCGCAAGGCTCCTACAAAGGAACCTGAGTTTGACTTAGAACGCGCAAAGGAGACATTCATGGAAGCTAAGAAGAGCTTCATAGAGGCCTCCACTTCAGGTGGTAAAGATCAACTAGAACCAGCGATGGATCCTTCAATGCTCACTACCTTTCTGGAGACATGCATGAAAATGCTGCACGACATCAAGGTAGTCAAATGGCTACATGAACTTATCACTAGGTGTGCGGGGTCAAGAGAACCACGTGTGGTCTAAAAACTTAGAAAGCATGCATTGCGCACAAGAAGGGAGATGAGGTTGACTGCACAGATAGGTGAGTATGAAATGGGTCAAGTAATCTTGGATCTGGGTTTGGAGGTAAATGTACTACCAAAGCAAAAATGGGAATGCATGGGAATACCTGCGTTACAATGGTCCCCTATTCAGTTACAAATGGCGAAGCAACAGAAGATTTTTCCCATGCAAATATGCAAGGGTTGACAGTCGATATTGAAGGCACGAGTGCACAAGTGGATTTTGAAGTGATAGAGATTGTCGATGACAACAATCCCTATTCTGCAGTACTAGGAATAGACTAGGCTACCAATATGAATAGTTTCATAAATCTGAAGAAGCACAAAATGACCTTTGAGAAAAGGTCACTACGCATAGTAGTACCGCTGGATCCAGCCGAAGGAGAATAATACAATGAACCAGTGCGCGATGACGATAGTGATGAAAATCTTGACTGTATCTACAAGATAAGTACACAAGGAGAGGATTGGGTGAATCCAACTGCAGATGGAAGGATTCGTGGAGCGCGAAAGCTCGTGCACTTCGGATTCAGACGAAGAATTAGAGCGATGGCAGAATCGACTGCACGAAGTAACAACACTGCACTACAACATGATGATCAGGTCATTGCGTTGCGTAACAACAGAGGCAAGGGAGCTGCCAACATATGATGGATTGTCAGCGGTGGATGCATTTCTGAGAAAATTTGAAAGACCAATACCAGAACAACAGCGGTTTGTTGCACTTCACTGAAGTGGGCACTGTGCGCAACACTCGCATGATGGTGGGGTACCCATCAAGGAAATTTTGAGGATTGGCGCGGATGTAAAAGGATGATGTGCCTACAGTTTGGAAAACCCCAGCTTCAAAAGTAAGTCAGTTAACAGGGGTGGAACAACTTGTGCCACCTTTCTCAATGGGTACAGACATATGCTATAAAACTTGCACAAGCGCACACCAGCCCCGGAATAATGATTTAGAACAAATCGCGGCAATAGGAAAGGCGATGCATGCTACCAGTTCTCCACGATGAAGCCTTCGATAGGGTGTCCAGAGTACTGAACAAGGTTCACCAGGCGAGACGAAATGATTGGGACTTACGCATTCCAGCGGTTCGATGGGCCTACTAGACCATGTGTAAAACCCTATATGCAGAGATGATTCCAAAGGAGTGGAACATAATAGAGATGGTACTTACTGAAGAAAATACAAAAAGGAATCCGCATACTCTGGACCCTGTAGTAGTGACATTGCACGATGACTAGAAGGAAGAAATCACACATCTACGCGAGGTAGAACATATAAGGATTCACAAAGCCATCTGGTGAGGGAACCTTAGACTCCGCACACTCTAAAAGGACCGGGTACAATTGAGGAAGAAAAGAATTTTGATGGACACTGAGATCAAGAGGTTGGAAAACGAGATCACGCAAGCATGTCTTGCTGATAAAACAAGAATGACAAGGCAAGATACAGGTGATCGTACCATTGTGTTAGAAGAATGTCGCCATGAATTTATGACTCTGTTTCCATGGCTACAGATGCACCTCACCAAACACAGTAACTAGGGGAGCGCACTGTTTCCATGGCTACGATAGAATGCATAGCGCCGACGGTCATGCAGACAATTGAGGAGTTTTCGCAGGCTATGCTGGAAGGCAAGTTGAAGTCTCGCGCAAGTGGTGTGACCACCTGACTAGCTGTAGGGAGCATAGTCTCAGTGCTCCAGACAGTTGAAAGAGAGTCTGGGACTCTAAAAGAGTCTGTTTGGGAGTTGCACGATAAGGGAGATGCGCGCAGAACCAACATGTCATAAGGATCAAGACCATGCATAGGGGGCTGCGCTGCTGTGCAGGTAGGCTAGGAAGTGACTGTTGGTGTCATTGTTCATGACGAATGTTTGATTTAAGGCAAAAAGGAGCAGGCGAAGGGCAATTAAGACATAAATTAAGGACAAGATTTGGGATGATCTACCGCCAAGAATGCATTAATGACTCAGAAATGGGGGGAATGGTCGAATTCAAATTCAAAAGACGCTATAAAACTCCAAAGACTAGCCACGAGACAACACTTGTTCATTTGAGATTTGAGCTATTACGAAGAGCACAAAGTGTTGAGCGCCAAGCAATATTTGAGCCCCAAAATTCGCAAACAACCACAGACAGTTCAAACAAGATGACAACTACCAGAAGAGGTGGGGATGTGCCGAAAATTCTAAAATCGCTTCAGATATTGCGGTCCAAGAAGGATAAACAGGTAGCAGGACCAATCCGCATGTCCTCGCAAAATCCGTGGTTTGGTAAACTTTCCATGGAAGAAAAGGGCAAGGCAATCACCATCGAGATAGATGATGAGGAGGAGGACCTACAAAATCTCATAGATGAGATAGAGGCAGATGAAGAAATTGAAGAAGACATCTAGCCAGTCTGCATTGCAGTAAAATTGCCTGAGTACGTTCCTCCATGGAAAGGGAAAGCTAAGGTACCCAAGGATTTGGATGCTGCTAAGAGCGCACTCCAAACCCCGCTCCAGATGGAATTTTGTTTGAGGACTCAGCCCTGGGGCGCATGCCCACAATGAAATTTGAAGACTAGGACCTCACAGAAAATGAGAAGTTCCTACATTTAGAGACTAAGAACCTCATGAAACAGAGCAAGGAGGGGTCGGTTACAATGCTAGAGCCACAAAAATGGCTACGCGGTGTGGAGAAGGCCAGACTACTCCACATACTATGGATTTTGCACTTTCATCGTGCACCTATCACAATCTTCGTCATCAGGTAGTTGCTTTGCCTGGTGCACGATGGGTACTTATGGCTAGAGGAGCCTATTCCCATCACAACAGAGCTTGTCCACATGATTTCCTAGCTTCCCTATAAGGGAAAGGACCCCATGGAGATAGCTGGAACAAGCAGGGATTTGGTGCTATTAGTGGCCATGAAGAAGAAGTACAAATTGGAAAAGAAGAAGAGGGGCTACGCAATTAGCAGTATTAAAGATAAAGTGGTGCACATAGCCACCCAACTCTTGGCCGAGAAGGTGATGAGAAAATGCCACAGAGACGAGGTACCAGCGCTGGTAGTTGTGTTGGCAGAGTAATGCGTGTAGGGGGTCCAATTCAACTGGGTCGAGTTCCTCTGTGAAGAATTCCTAATTAAATACAAGGAAGCTCAAGAGTAGGGCAAGACTTTCCACTACACATGGTTGCTCTTGTCTATTTTATTGGTGGCAAGAGAACTGCTTGAGGATAGTCAGTTCCCTCATATTAAACAGGACTTGCCAGAGGCTGCAAAATATGCATCGCTCTGGGCTACGAAGGACGCCACACATATCCACGAGACTAAGATATTTTGGGTGCTTATGGAGGCGAGCGTTTGGATGTGGATTAACAGGAGGCCATGCCTATCCCCCACAGTGTACAATAGTCTGTAGAACTTTGTAAAATTCAAGGTAGATATGCACAATGTGTATATCAGGCATGTAAGGATCTGATGCAGAAATAGACCAAGCTTCCTTTCATCACAATTGATGATGCCATCTTCTCCATGCTCGAATCATGGCCTCCCAAGTGGTGCGCCCCAAATCTGGCTGAGCAGGATAGAATAACAACACAAAAGCAGAAGGATGCCACCAAGCTGCCTGCCCAACAGAAGCAAAACGAACAGTTGGTTGTGGAGGTAAGAGCTACCCACGAGGCAGCGAAGGCATCTGCAAAGCAGGAAAAGTCCACCGACAAAGCAACAGTAGAACAGGCAACAAGGGCCACCATGACGTAGGATGAAGGGGGCCCGAACTTGTCCACAGGACAAGGAGTAGAGGACACAACAGAAGGTGTGGACTCGAGCACAACATCTACTCAGTTGAAACGACCACGAGTTATGGAAATATCAAGCCCACAAAAGAAGTCCAAGGCTTCCAAACTAGACATCGAACCAATTACATTGATAGAGGGTGACCTATATGACATCGGTGACACAATTCACGAGGTCACCAGGGAAGCGCTCCAGGAAGCTATGATGGAGCAATAGAATGTGTTGGGGGCCCTAAGGGTGCAACTGTAGGAACTTTAGGTGCAGCCCCCACAGGAAGGAAAAGTAGCCACCTACGGCGTGGCATGTACATCAGTAGTGAAGCAGCTAATGCACACGAAAATGGCCAACACCATAGTGTTTCCGGAAGGAGCACTAACAACAGAGAGCGAGGAGGACAGAGCCGCAGTGGGTTGGATCAAGGGACTTGGCCTAAATTTGGTTTCCCTTCTACAGGACACATTGTACCAGTTGCAGGATGGCATAACAACAGAGCTATGCGCCCGGGAAGGCCGCGCGATCTAGGTATTGAGTGAGCAGAAGATCAACATTGAACATCTCAACCTGCAGCTTGACGAGCTAGTGGAAAAGAATTGGCAGATCACACAAACAGTGGATGAAGCGTGTTGATGCATTCTAGAGTTATCCATCATTGTAGACCTACCAATCGATATGCAGAGCCACTATCTGGCAAGTGGAGTCCAAAGCGCGCATGAGGAAACAACACGAGTGCAAATGAAGTTGAACCTCTAGACTGTTGAGCTGTGGATGAAGGCACAACCTTTCACTCCCCTAGAAGTTAAAGAACAATGTGTTAGCATGATTCAGATAGGATTGGAAGAAATTGGCCAAGCAGTGCAGGACTGCACCAATATGTTGGACCAAGCATTCGACGTCCTCACATCCTTGCAGGAGGACCCCAACATATACCACTTGGAAACAGAGGCGCGCGAATTGCATCAGTGGTATGACAGTGTCAAGGGAATGGCGCAGACAGTCATCCTCACCCAATGACTGGCTAAGATGCAGCAAGAAAGGGCACTGAAGGAGCAGGTGGATGCTGCAAGACAGAAAGAGGCCCTTCTCAAAGAACACGTCCAACCTTAGATTGGTGAGGCCTTCACCATTACGGTCAAGATTGAGGGCAAGCTCACACAGATGTAGGGACTATATGCGCTAAGAAAGATAGTAGAGCCTCACAAAGAAGTAATAGAAGAGCGCATGCAGCAGGTCCAACAAATAGCAGAACAGTGTGGCACGGACCTCCGGGCAGTATGGGAATAGTTGGAGGGGCTCTGTGCCAAGATCACCGCACCAGCAGAGTGACTTGGGATGAGTCATGATGATTATGTTGGGGGCCTGTTAGGCATGGAATCCTGCCACAACAGGTTTTGGGGCTCAAAGCCTAAGTTTTGGTCAAAGGTTTTGTAAGACTCCGCGAATTGAGGGCATGGAGTGTGAAGTAGACGTTAAGTCATAGAGCTGTTGGCCCTAAAGTAATGTAATGTAATGTAAATTCATGTCAGCCTACCCATGGTCCATGGACCATGGGATTGTACAAATAAGAGCGAGGCTCTAAGTTGAAAAGGTAGTAGATGATAGAGTGAGTAGCAAAGGAATGGTCCGAGCTTAAAGTAGGGTTCTAAGTGTCTTGGTTTGTAGTGGTAGGAAGAGGCTTGACAGCTGAGTACGCAGAGGCCTAGTAGAGTTTGCAGCTAAGTGCATGGACCCCTGCAACTGAGTGCGCAAAGCAGTGTCGAGTCTGTAATTGAGATTGAAGATTAATAAAGAGAAGTTTATTCTCATTTCTGTGTATTTGCTATGCATTATCTTCTTTATGTTTATATTGGTTTATGTATCACGTGCACTGATATGATTGCTAAATATGTTGTAATAACCATAAATATTATACACACAAGTTAAGTAATCAGTTAATTAGCAAATAACTTGGGTATTATACGGGTCACGCCCTGAGTAGGGCTATGCAGAAACAACAACACGGGTTGCAAAGGACTAGCAAGTGTGCTTAGCGATGGATCAGACTGTGAACCTCCAGAAGCCCATAAAACATTCCCAAGGTGCGGAAACCTAGTTCTAGCACCCTCCAATACTACTTCGAGTGAGACCTCAGTTCGTGCTCCACTGATTGTTGCCAAAAGGGCTAGTAGTACCGAGATTTGCTTGGCAAAATCACCTCTAAACCTAGGATAGGCCCATACAAGCCAACAAGGCCCCTCCTTTGTGTTACGATAGCAATACGGCAAACCACCCTCCTGGATGCGATATTTTATAGGTTGTGTTTGTTAATGTTGGTCATGGGATCCCCCTAAGGCACGTTTTGGTTCTTAAAGCCCAAGTTTTGACTAAGTCATTGTAAAGACTCAAACATTTGTGGGTGCTGAGCGTGAAGATGGTAAATGAGTTAGAGGGTTGTCCACCCTTAATTTTGTAATGTAATGTCAGTTTGAGAGTTCTACCCGTGGTCTGTGGACCATGGGATTGTATAAATAGAGTGAGGCTCTAAGTGTAAATGACAATCAGAGAGGAATGAATCAATGGAAGATCTAATAAGGGAGAATTGAGTCTAAGTGTAGAGTCGTGTCTTTGGGTCATAGAGTAGGAGAAGGCTCTGTAGCTGAGTGTGCAGAGGCCTAGTAGTCCGTAGCTAAGTGCACAGACCCCTGCAGCTGAGTGCGCAGGGCAGGTTGAATTTGTAACCGATCGAAGCATTAATAAAGAGAAATTTTACAATGTTGTTGTGTATCTATTCCTATTTTATGCATTGAAGTATATTGGGTATGAATTGCAAGTTTACCGTTTATTTGATGCGCAAACTTATATTGTATTCACTTATGCTGAATAAGTGAATACAATATAAGGCATCTGTTTACGCAAGGATAACTAACTGTTATAATAAGGTAAGTAAGATCCGCAGTGTGACTTGGGGAACTAGTGCAGATCACTACTCTAGCAGCGTGAAAGCCCCACAACCCCTTGTTAGGGCTATTTGAAGATGAATATAACCAGGCCGTGAAGGCCTCACAGGCTAGGGAACTATGTGAAAGTATTCACATATGGACTAAATCAACCCCTCAGACATCTCAAGGGTGCAGAAACCTGGTTCCAACATCCCCCCATACTGCTTCGGGTGAGAACTCAGTCTGTGCTCACGAACTGTTGCCGAAAGGGCCAGTAATATAGGGATTTGTATGGCTAATTAACTCTAAACTTGGGTCAAGCCCCAACAAGCCAAAAAATGGTTCTATTGCTAGGACCAAAATTTGCATACAGATGTTTGATGTCATATCATTGGAATCCAACTAAGAAAGAAATTGAAGGTTGGTTGGACAGGAGAATTCATGAGTTCGTGGCACAGGAGAACATGGATGCGCGACTATCAAAATAAGAGTGGTTAGACTACTACCTATACATAGAGATCCATGAAATTTTCTTCGCATCTTTCCTATTGAGTTTTCCAAGTGGATCACAAAGCTAGCAGATAGCCAAGGAAGGTGCAAGCTTGACAGTCCTATTGTGTGGACCCCAGAGTTGGTGCACAGATTGGAAGCATCAGAGGATAATATCGCACACATTTTTGATCACTGACTTGATTGGATTATAGGAGGATCCATTACTGAGTTTGCAGTAGACACTAGGTAAGCTATAGCAAGGCTGAGTGATGATTTCTCAATGGACCGCGAGGTAAGTACGTTAAGTCTCTGAACACTTGGATTAAAATGCTACTGTGTGAAAAGTGGATTACGTGAATACATTAATGTATGGGGCTACGTGAAGTGGGAGAATTTACAGAAACGAAGGTAGTGAAGAACTAGAAACTAGCTCCTTGATTTCACCTCCGCGAGGGAACAAGGAAGAGCTTGTGAAGGTATCACCGAGAAGTGCGATCAATTTGATAAGGCAGAGGATTTTGTGCATACCACCCCCACCCACACCACCACCAACTTCACTGCCTTCACCCCCATCTTCACCCGTACCACCTCCACCACCACTGCAAGTCAATATGGCAAGCACAATAAATTTGTCGATGTTCAAGGGAGTAGGAAATGAAGATCCCGACTAGTTTTGGTTCGTGATAAGGACTGTGTGGGAAGCGCAGGGAGTTACATATGATAACATAAAGAAAACAACGTTTGTCAGTGATTTGCAGGATGTTGAAAAGTGTGCAATAAGAAATGCTTGTTGAGAATGCAACAAGATGATGGAGCTTAGTGGAAAGGAGTCGCCTTCACTAAGTGGGCCCGCAGGCTATTTTTGGCGCAAGTCTATTTTTAGACTATGT
>APFE031437499.1:58644-80326 GCA_000404065.3 Pinus taeda
CGGAGTGACTACTCAGTCTAAATATAGAACAGTCAAATATTATTAGCTCATAATAATATTTAGACTATAAACTTGGTCTTATTCTCTTGGAGCACTTCAGGATGAGCTACGGATGTGGTACATGCAGATCCCAGAAGGAAATACGTGGTTACCTATGGGATGACTAATATTTGCATGCAGGACCTCAGTTAGAACTCAAGTGAGTTGAGTTTAGTGGACTGGAGGTGCAGTTGATGGAGTTGTGTTCAGTTTAGCTTTGTTAAACTGGTTGTATTTAGTCTAACTGGCAAATAGACTAGAGATGATTTGGGTGAATTAGTTATTAATTAATTCACAAGTTATTAACTCATAATACAACTAATGAATACATCAGTTAACTCAGTTGCATGTCAGTGCATGTTCAGTTAAGCAGGGACAGGTGTTAGAGAATCAGATTGCTATCAGTTGTGACTTGTGCATGATGATTTGCACAATCAAGGGATTGAGTATTGCCAATGAGGATTGCGTGGTATATCCAAAGGAAATACGAGTTTGCTTCATTCATTCATCAGTATTCTCTTACAGGATTGCGCAGAAGAGGCATGCAAGCAGCGGAGGAGATTTGAGCCAGTGATTGATTCAGATCTGAGCTGTATTGTGTGTAACAGAGGTGGAGATACTTGTGAAAAGTATTATGCTGTGTAATGTTACATGACTCAATCATTAATATACAGATAGTTGGGGTTTTTCGCGAGATGCTTTCCCCGGGATACATACTGTGTTAATGTGTGAATGCTCTTGATGTTTTATTGTTATTGATGCTGCTATATTGATGATCAACGTAGAGGAGCTTATGTATTGTGTATGTTTTCCGCAATAGTACATGATCAGGATAATCTCCATTGAATATGTGTTAAATTATTCAAAATTTCTACACAGGATCACGCGCTGACCTGGTATATTAAGCATTCTAATGACAATTCAAATGCGGTGATAGCGGATATCCAAATTGCGCTGAACAGAGAATTTAGCAGGCCAAAGTCAGGGGCGTAGTTGATCATTGGGTTCAAGGAGATCACAAGGCTACTAGGTGAGACTGCTTGGGAGTTGGATCAAAGACTGAAGTTCACAATTCGCGAAGCTAATATGACTTTGACGGATGGACAACACCACGAATGGTTTGTAGCATTGCTAATGTCGCATTTGAGGAACGCGCTATCACAACAGAGGTTAACAACCCAAGTAGAGGCCTTGGAGATCACGATGAGGCTGCATGAGACCCTGATACAGGATTCTAACCTGAGATTTCAGGAGATCCATGCGCAGTTGGAAAACTTATGTCTTGAGATGCAGAGTCTGAAACAGGATAGGACAGCTTGCCCATAAGTGCACGAAGAGGTATGGTGTGTTAAATGTAAGGGTCAGGGTCATGACAAGGACGGCTTCTCAATGTTCACGAATTACCTTGCGGGAGGAGGACCGATGTTGTTAAGACCGGAGGCCCAAACAGGACCTAGCGCGATGCATGATTTGTGGTGCGCAATTTGTCAAATAGGAGGAAAGCATGCTATAGACAACTGCCATTTGTTGCAAAAGTACATGCAGAATTCACAACAGTTGTTCTGTAATTTCTGTAGATCAGTGGAACATGATGAGCGCACCTGTAGAAGCTATGAGATGATGATGGATAGGACTCCCACCTATATATTTTAGGCTGAAATGTGGCCCCTTGACCAGAATGCAGGAGTGGCACAGACCGGATTTTAGGGGAGCAGATGAAGCTAAGGTGGAGGAGGACCTGGAAGAGGTCGCGAACAATTGATATGTTACAATTGTGGGGGGCTGGGACATTATGCCCATGATTGTATGAATCCAACGTGTCCATCATGTCTGTATTGTACCTTGTTTGATCATGAGACAGAGGATTGTCTCACACTAATAGCTAGGCTATGTGACAAGGGAGCGCTCCAACCTCCCCTAGCTTAGAACCTGCAGATGATGAGGTATGAGCCACGCGAGGAAGAACCCAATGTGAACATTATGCTCCAAAGTGGAATTGCGATAGGAGATGTTAAAGGAAAACAATCTGATGATACGACTTGGGTTCGCAAGGCTCCGATGAAAGAACCAGAGTTTAATTTGGAGCACGTTAAGGAAACCTTCATGGAAGCTAGGAAGAGCTTCACTAATTCCTCCGTTTTAGGAAGCAAAGATAGACCAGAGCCAGAAATGGACCCATCGATGCTCACGACGTTCCTAGAAACATGCATGAAGCTACTGTGTGACTGTAATGCTGTAAAGGGATTGCAGGAACTCATTAACAGATGCACTAGGACCGCTCCAAGAGAACTGCGTGTAGTCCGGAAGATTGGAAAGCATGCGCCAAGGACAGGGAGAGAAATGAGGTTGACTGCGCAGATTGGAGAATATGAGATGGACCAAGTAATTCTGGACCTAGGTTTGGATACGAATGTTCTGTCGAAGTAGACATGGGAGCGCATGGGAAGGCCTACGCTACAATGGTCTCCTATCCAGCTGCGAATGGCGAACCAACAAAATATCATACCTATGGGGAGATTGCAGGGAATCATTGTGGATATTGAAGGGGCAAGCGCACTAGCAAAATTTGAAGTGATAGAGATTGTTGATGATAACAATCCCTACCCTACGCTATTAGGAATCGATTGGGCCACTAACATGAACGGGGTGTGTTGCACTAAAAATTGTCACCTTGACATTATGCTATCTGTGTGAGTTCATTACCACTCATACTTTCCCCCTCTGCAAGTCTGAAGCATCAGTTCCTCATATCAAGCCTCGAAAGTAAGAGAAAAGCCATCAAAGTCTTTAAAACTCTAGTTCTACACTTTCTCTTTGTATTACCTATGGTCCTGCACCTAATGGTCAAGTCTCCTATGCACCTGACCACACTATCTCCGTGTTAAAGGTGCCGACCCCTGTAAAAGTTAAAAAGGCATGAATATATTCTAAAAAACTCACTTTCAATCATTTCTAGAAGCTTCTGGAAGGAATCTTGAGGTTGCAAGTTCGCTCTCTTAAGGTTCATGCATTCCATACCTTAAGGAGCTAACCCCTTGATGTGAGGAGCTTATCCTTTTGAAGGAGGATTATATCCCTTCATAGGTGGACCTGTAACCTCCTCCTCTGCACTATAAAAAGGAGCATTGGGCTGGCTACTGGGTAGGTTAGAAGTTGAATATTTTTGAGGTGAAATGCTATTGGAACTTAGTCTTATTTAGTTGAGCTTTTATGAGGAGATATTACATACCTCTAAGATCTCATTTGGAAGAGTGCAAGGCTTGTCAAAGTAAAGGAAATTCTTGTTTCAGACCCTAGGAAGAGCTTGTTCAACGTCAAGGCTAAAAAGGTTGTAAGGTTGTTCTACTTCAAAGTTAATACAGGTAAAATTGTTTTTCTCAATAAGTTGTTGATTCATAGTTTATTTTATGGATTCCTTGATCACCATAATAGACATGATTTATGATATTTTCTATGCAGGTGCTATTTAATGTTTGCTTGTTTGTGATTATAGGTCTTCAAAGGCAACTCTTTCGAATGATTGGAGGTTAACTCTTTCGAATGATTGAAGGATGACTACTACGAACAAGCATTGGATCTAAGGTAGGATCTTAACACCTTTTTAGTATTTACTTATAAATCACATATGTCTAGAGAAAGATAGGTTTGTTTGATTTATTAGTAATGTCGCATCGGACCTTCACCAAGGGAAACTCCTGATTGCGATACATATCCACGTGGACCTGCCACACATTTCAATATGAGTTAATCTATCATCGCATCCGTCACATATCACATATATTATGAAGCCTTGCCACACTAAAGCGCCGATTGCGATAAAACTGCGGAGGAGTGGATATGATACAGTTTAGGTGTGGGTGTAATGTTTTTTGAAGTTCTCCCTTTAGTCCTTTTTGCTTGTTTTTACTCCTATTTCCTGTGTAATTGTATATTTGGTTTGTGTAGCATTTGGAGGCAGCAATACACTAAGGGATGCTTCAGATGGTTTAGGAAGCCTGAACGATTGCTCATAAGGCTAAAATCAAGCTGATTGCAATTGCAATAGGACATGGCATGTCCATTAAGTGAAACAATCTCGGTGGATGCCTATTATCATTGAAAAAATGGGCCTGTGTTACAGTTTTAACACTCGGTGACTTTAAAGCCAGGAAGCAGAATGGAAAGCCAGAGTAGAGGTAGCCACAGAAACCAAGGAGGGAAGCTGAAAAATCAAGCGAGGCAGAGGAATCTACAGCGATGGAGGAGGAAGCCAAAGAGGCAGTGAAAAGTGGAAACGATCAGTCAGAGGTGTCTGAAACACATAAAAACAGAAAAACAAGCTGAAGTGCGATTGATGAATGCATAATTTGTAAGAGAGGAATCTGAAGAACAGGCAAGAGGTAGAAGAGACCAATGTAGCAGGAGAACTGGAGAAAGGCAAAAGCTCAATAGGGTTGGGTGCAAAAAACTGCAGCAAAAAAATTTATGGCAAGTTTGGGTTGGAGCCCAAGAGGTTGGAGCCTCTGAACTAAATAGGATTGAAATCCTTGGGAGTTGGTGCTCCTAAGTGCATAATTAGTGCAAGACAGAGTTGGTGCTCTGGAGGTTGGAGCCTCACTGAAGTCCAAGTTGGAGCTTGGCAACTAATTGCAACCGGCTATATATAGATTTATATTGTATTTATTTCATTGCACTATTTGTGTCAATAAAATCATTATTCCCAGTTATCTATTCTTGTGTTCCATACATTTATATGTTTTGGTAATAACAAGAACAATTAAAAAAAAGAAATACTAATTCACCCCACCTCTTAGTATTTTCAAAAATTGGTATCAGAGCAAGCTTCTACATACTAGCCTAACAGCTTGAAGAAGGATCCGTAGCCATGATGACAAGTCACGAAGCATCAGGAAGACCTCCTCTATTCGATGGCACTAACTTTGGGTTCTGGAAAAAGAGAATGACCTATTACTTAATGTCCCTTGGACTTGAAGTCTAGCATTCGGTTATAAATGAGTACCTAATTCCTACCACTCTGCCAGCATATCAATACGAGAGGAAAGCCTACATTGCAAATGAAAAGGCCTTGGACTCCATCACTAGTGGAATCACTGATTCCGAGTTTACAAAAGTCATGAACTGTAACTCTGCCAACTAAATGTGGGATAAGCTAATTAGCTTATATGATGGTGACTCAAAAGTCAAGAAGGCAAAGCTTCAAATTCACAGAAGGCAATTTGAAAGCCTGAAAATGGAATATGAAGAAGATATTGCAGCATACTTTCTTTGAGTAGCTGAAGTGGTTAATGCTGTTAAATGTTTGGATGAAAGTACCATTGTTCAAAAGATCTTGAGATCTCTTCTAGACATATTTGACTCCAAAATAAGTGCCATAGAAGAAATAAAGGATCTAGATACTCTCAAGATGGATGAACTACATGGAATCCTCATTGCCTATGAAATGAGGAAAGGTGGCCCAAGCTCCAAAGATGCAACATTCAAGGTTTCAAAGTCAAAGAAGGGGAAAGAAAGGAATGGCTGTAGTGATGAGTCTGATGTGGAATCTGAATTGGCTCAATTTGTACGAAAGCTGAAGAAAGGATCTAAGCTTAAAGGCAAGTACCCTCTTATCTATTTTAAGTGTGGAAAAATAGGTGATTATGCAGCAAAATGTCCTCATAAACATGATAGTGATGATGAAGGAAATTCTAAAAGAATAGCACATAAAAAGAAAGGTTTCAATAAGAAGAACTTCTTCTCTAAGCAAGATGAGTCTGATGAGGATGAGTTTATGGTCATCAAAAAGAAATCAGATGAGGAAAGTGACCATGATGAAAGCCAAGAAACATTATTCATGGCATTCACAAATGATGATGACTTGGGGCTGGAAGGAAATGTATATGAACTGTTAATAAGTGTCATTGAATAAAATGAGAAACTACAGAATAAAATCATTTCTCTCAAAGTGGAAAATGAGGAAACAAGAAGGAGAGAAGATCTCTTGGAAGCAAAGCTAAAAGAAAAATAAGAGACTTGCAAAGAACGTGAAGCCGAAATAGTGTCTTTGAGAAAGGAGTTGGAGAAAATTAAAAAGGGTTGTAAACGCTCTCAAATACTTAAGACTATTCTAAAAAGTCAAAAACCTCAACATGACGAGTCTGGAATAGGTTTTAAAGGAGAATCCTCAAGCACTAAGAATAGTGTGAAAATCTATGCCGATGCACTTTCTAGCAATCCAAAAGAAGAAAAAGCATGTTATCAAAAGTGCATCCCAAATCCAAAGAATGAAGAGAGAATTGCTCCAAAGAAGAATGTAGAGTCGAATCATGGATACTACAGCAAATACAAACCTGTATTCCACCAAGGGCCCATCTCAAATCCAAAGAATGAGGCAGGAGTAATTCCCAGGAAGGAAATTGACTCAAACTGTGGCTGCTACAACAGGTACAAAACCATCTCTCTTGGACACTATTTTCGCTGTAAAAACTTCGGTCATCAAGCCAGACATGGCATGGCTCGTAGAAGTGAAATGCCAAAGCTAAAGGACCAAATAATCAATTCATATGCCCCCAAAAGGCATGGACAAATCAAAACCTTCAATTCATTTGATCCCTTGACCAAATTTGATCTGATTTGCTCATTCTGCTACAATAATGGACACTATGAACAAAACTGCCCACTCAAAGGAAGAAAGATGAGGAGTAAGAATTCCAACATGGATAAATGCGGCCTGGTTCTATATGCTCAAAATAATGGAAACCGTTGGTTTTGGATAGTGGGTGCTCCAGACACATGATAGGAGACAAAAGGAAGTTTGTCTCATTGAGCAAAAAGGAAGGGAATGTGTCCTTTGGAAGTGGATCTACCAAAATTGCAGGAAAAGGAATTGTTACTCTGATCAATGGAAAATGAAAAGCTCAAGATGCTCTGCTAGTAGATGAGCTCAAACACAATCTCTTGAGTGTCAACCAAATCTGTGATCATGGACTTAAGGTTGTCTTCAACACCAAAGACTATGAAATAAGGAAATCTTCCTCAAGGGAACTTGTGGTGAAAGGGGTTAGAACACCAGACAACATTTACATTCTGAACAAGATTCAAGAAAATAAATGCTACATGAGTCAGACAGATGAAAGTTGGCTGTGGCACAAGCGGCTTGGACATACAGGCTTCGAAAATCTGATCAATATCAACAAGATTAGAGTTGTACGAGACATCCCAAATCTGTTCAAACCAAATCAAGGAGTATGTGGTCCATGTCAACATGGAAAGAAAACCAGAACCAGCCACAAGACAAAGGAGCTCTCTACATCAAAGCCCTTGGAGATCATCTATGCTGACTTGTGTGGACCAACTAGAAATCAAGCACTCCAAGGAGAAAGGTACTTTGTGTTATTTGTTGATGACTATACTAGAATGGTGTGGATATATTTTATAAAGTATAAATCTGAAACTTTTGAGTGTTTTAAGAATCTAAAATCCCTTGTAGAAAATGAAAAATATTCAAAAATTAAGTGCCTCAAAACAGACAGAGGGGGAGAATTCACATCAAAAGAGTTTAGTGAGTTCTGTAATATTCATGGAATTAAAAGGGAAATCTTTGCTGCCAAAACACCTCAGCAAAATAGGGTAGTTGAAAGAAGAAACCTAACAGTCCAAGAAATGGCAAGAACAATGTTATTAGCAGCAGACTTGTAGCCAAAATTCTAGAGAGAAGCAGTAGGGACAACTGTCTATACATTGAATCGAACTCAATTAAGACCAAACTATGAAAAAGCTCCTTATGAGTTATGGAAAGGAAGACCTGCTTCAATGAAGTACTTCAAGATCTTTGGAAGCAAGTGCTTTATAAATATCAATGATGGCTCACTAGGAAAGTTTGATTCTCAGGTAGATGAAGGGATATTTCTTGGATACTCTACACGGAGCAAGGCTTACAAGTGCTATAACTTTTCACTGAAGAAAATAGTGGAAAGCATTGATGTAAATATTGATGAGGACCTTCTAGAAAAAGAAATTGAAGAACGTGAAGATGTTCTTCTCATTGAAGAAGAAGAACCTAAAGAAGAAGAAATAGATGAGGAAGAATAAGAAGAAGAGGAGAAATAACCACCTCATACCCCCTCGAAGATGAAGTTTATCCAAAAATATCATCCAGAAGAACATATTATTGGCAATAGAGATGAAGGGATGCAAACCCAAAGAAGGATGACCATTTCACCAAAGAGAAACGTTATTTCTCTTCTATCTATGATAGAACCAGAAACATTTGCAGAAGCAAGTAAGGATCCTCATTGGGTAAAAGCCATGGAAGAAGAAATGTCCCAATTTGAGAAGAATGAGACATGGGAGTTGGTACCTCGTCCAAAGGACAAAAACATAATAGGAACCAAATGGGTGTTCAAAAATAAAATGAATGAAGAAGGACAGGTTATCAGAAACAAGGCAAGGCTTGTCTACAAAGGCTATTCACATATTGAAGGAATTGACTTTGAAGAGACATTTCCACCAGTAGCCCGTATGGAAGCTATCAGGATGTTCTTGGCATTTTCTTGCTCAAAAGGATTCAAAATGTATCAAATGGATGTGAAATCAACATTTCTAAATGGGGAACTCAAGGAAGAAGTCTACATGGAGCAGCGAGAAGGGTTTGATCTAACAAAAGGAAAGGACTAAGTCTGTAAGTTGAAAAAGGCTTTATATGGGTTGAAACAAGCTCCTAGAGCTTGGTATGCAATATTGGATCATTATCTACAACAACAAGGCTTCAAAGAGGGAGTGGCTAGAAGTAATCTATACATAAATACATATGAAGGTAAGTTACTAGTTACTCTTGTTTATGTCGATGATCTGATTTTTGCTAGCAATAATGATGAAATGAGCCATGAATTTTCTCAAAGCATGTCAAAAGAGCTTGAGATGTCAATGATAGGAGAGTTGTCTCACTTCCTTGGACTTCAAGTATCTCAAACCAGAGCAGGAATGTGTATATCTCAAACCAAATATCTAAAAGACATGCTCAAAAGATATGGAATGGAGGACTGTGCACCCATGAGCACACCTATGACCATAAACTAAAAATTGAGAAAAGATGATTATTCCCCTCCAGTAGATGCAACTCATTACAGGTCAATAATTGGAGCCCTTCTATACTTAACAGCTAGAAGACTAGACATAATGTAGGTAGTAGGAATGGTGGGAAGATTTCAATCTGCTCCCAAAAAATCCCATTTATTAGCTATAAAAAGAATTCTCAGATATCTGAAAGGAACTCCTGATTTTGGTCTTTGGCACCCAAAGAGCTCAACACTGACTATAATTGCATACACTGATGCTGATTGGGTTGGAAGTATAGTTGATCGGAAAAGTACTAGTGAAAATGCGTTCTTCCTAGGAGATTGTTTAGTATCATGGCTCAACAAAAAGCAATCATCCATATCATTATCCATAGCCGAAGCCAAGTATATTGCTACAACAGACTATTGTACTCAAATATTATGGATGAAGGAAGCTCTAAAAGATGTCGACATATGTACAGATCAACCGATTACCATCTATTGTGACAACACAAGTGTTATCAGTCTCAGCAAAAATCCAGTGATGCACTCAAGGACCAAACACATACCAATCAAGTATCATTTCCTCTGTGAGCAAGTAGCTGAACAAAACATCGTCCTGGAATATATCAGTACTAAGGAGCATATAGCTGATATTTTCCAAAACCTCTTCCTCGAGAAGCATTCAAACATCTACATCAAAAGATGGGGGTTATCTCTTTATCATCACTCAAGTTCATTCATAAAGATGTAGCAGGACAGGGGGAGCAGTTTGATAGGGGGAGTCTGTATGCATTCCTTTTCCATTGATGTCAAAGGGGGAGAGCAGAAGAATATTTCCATCAATAATAAAGGGGGAGATTGTTGGACACGGATTGTCATTGATGAAAATATGGCAATATTCAAGGAGCAGACATAGCCAAGAGGAGCAGACAGAGCCACCAGAGGAACTAACAGAGCACAGAGTAGACAGAGCCACCGAGGAGCCACTAGAGGAACTAACAGAGCATAGAGCAAATAGAGCCACCAAAGGAGCTAACAGAGAACAGAGCAGACAGAGCCATTGGAGGAGTAAATAGAGAACAGATCTATCGGAGCCATATTTATAGCCAAAGAAGAACATAGCAAACAAAGGAGCAAATGGAAGCAAGTAGAGCCATCGGAGCAACAGAGGACACAAACAACCATCAGAGCGCAAACATATATCTGCAAAGACACTATTGGGGCAGAAAGACTGAGTTATATGGCAAATACACTATCGGCGCGGAATCTCGACAAATATACTATGACGAATACTCTATCGGAGGTGGAAGTGTTAACGCTATCGGGCCCTTAGAACCCATATCACATCGCCCTTGTGTATTTATTTTGTCATTGCCAAACTCCTTTTACACAAAGAAATCATGCTAAACACTTAGCAGATTTGGAAAGCGGACCTAAAACATTATACACGGGAGTGTTGAGTTGTTTCAGGTCCGGCACATCGCATCGCTATGAGTGGTCTGCGTTAACGTTGAGCCCTGAACCCTTGCGACTTGCGATTGCCGATGTATATCGCATTGAAACTTTGGGAGTGGAGTTACAATGTGTCAAGCGGTCCATTGCGATCATGATAGCGATTAGCGATGTCACATCGGACCTCCGCCAAGGGCAACTCCCGATAGTGATACATATCCACGCGAACTCGCCGCACATTGCAATATGAGTTAATCTATCATCACATCCATCACATATTGCATATATTATGAAGCCTTGCCACACTAAAGCACCGATTGCGATAAAAATGTGGAGGAGCAGATCTGATATAGTTTAGGTGTTGGTGCAATGTTTTTTGAAGTCCACTCTTTAGTCCTTTTTGCTTGTTTTTACTCCTATTTCCCGTGTAATTGTATATTTGGTTTGCGCGGTGTTTGGAGGCAGCAATACACTAAGGGATGCTCTAGATGGTTTAGGAAGCCTGAACGATAGCTCAGAAGGCTAAAATCAAGTCGATTGCAATTGCGATAGGACATGGCATGTCTATTAAGCGGAACAGTCTTAGTAGATGCCTGTTATCATTGAAAAAATGGGTCTATGTTACAGTTTTAGCACTCGGTGACCGTAAAGCCAGGAAGCGAAATGGAAAGCTAGCGCAGAGGAAGCCATGGCGACCAAGGAGGGAAGTTGAAAGATCAAGCAAGGCAGAGGAATCTACAGCGATGGAGGAGGAAGCCAAAGAGGTGGTGGAAAGTGGAAATGATCAGTCAAAGGTGTCTGAAACACGTAAAAACTAAAAAACAAGGTGAAGTGTGATTGATGAATGCATAATCTGTAAGAGAGGAAGCCGAAGAATAGGCAAGAGGCATGAGAGACTAGAGAAGCAGGAGAACTAGAGAAAGGCAGAAGCTCAGCAAGGTTGGGTGTAGAAAACTGTAGTAAAATAGTTTATACCAGGTTTGGGTTGGAGCCTCTGAACTAAACAGGATTGAAATCCTTGGGAGTTGGTGCTCCTAAGTGTAGAACTAGTGCAAGATAGAGTTGGTTCTCTAGAGGTTGGAGCCTCACTAAAGTCCAAGTTGGAGCTTGGCAACTAATTGCAACCGACTATATATAGATTTATATTGTATTTATTTCATTGCACTGTTTGTGTCAATAAAATCATTATTTCCAGTTATCTATTCCTGTGTTCCATACATATATATGTTTTGGTAATAACAAAAACAATTAAAAAAAAAGAAATATTGATTCACCCCCCTAGTATTTCCAACAACAGTCATATGTTGGGGGGTAATCTGTTATCACCAAAAAATTGATCATCTACCCTAATTTACTAGATGGATCGAAGTACACCATGTAAAGTTAATTTTACCATAGTAAAATTGCTTTCACTATGAGAAATTACTTAATAAACCACATTTGTTAAGTAATTTATAGTTAAACCCATGAAGAATAATTAAATAAATCACTATTATTTGATTTTCTTCTAGGAATATTTAATTAAACCATTGTTCAATTATTATTCCTTGTCATATTTGACCCAATCATGAAAAATAAACAGATAAATCATTAATTATCTTATTATTCTCTAATAATAATTAATTAATCACTAGTTAATTATTATTCTTTGTCAAGTTTGACTAAATCCCTTGGGAATAATTCAATAAATCCTTATTTGTTTATTATTCCTTAACTAATTTCTCGAGATAATAACTAAATCATTTATTTATTTATTATTTCTAAATAAAAGTTTAAATAATTTTTCCCTCCTAACCAAATATAATAAAATACTCCAAGTGGTTATTCCAAGAATGGGATCAACAATATTTTATTATTGCTCATTATTCGAAGATAACTCAATATTTTGTTATAAATAAAAGGGTTTTCCATCCATTATTCACTTTTGATTATTTTCATTGTTGCACTCACTGTTGTAACTCTAATTATTTTCATTATCACACACCATATTTTTGTTGGGTTTACACATTATAGAGGGGAGAGACTTTACACAAGTTGAAGACGTTTGAGGATAGCCAAGAACCCATCCCATAGAGGGGGATTAGTAACATCTATTTGTTCCCTTCACATGTGTTCTAATAAAAACTATTCTTTGTATATCTGGTTTCCATTGGATGATTGGAGTTATTACTCTTTTGTTTTGTTGTTTAACTATGATTGTGGCATAGATCATAATTTTGGTAGGTTTTGTTTCTATCAGTTGCTGCAGATCTACAATGTTTAGTAGCCATTTCTATTGTTGAAATTGTTTTTCATCCACAATCTTAAGTGGGTTCTTTTCGTACATTTTTTAGAAGAAAATACTACAATAAGTATGTTGTGAAGTAGTCCACAAGGAAGTGACAGTGATGCTAACCAATACACAACGATTGTTTGTCTAGTATCCCGTGGAGTAGCCCACAAGGATGAGACAACAATGATAACAAGTACAACACATTCCCAACAATATAAGTACTAAAACAACTAAACAGTTCCACTTCATCTTAGTACAGGCGAAACAACCATGCATTACAAATGCCGAAAGAATAGTCTTACAAACATCTACAACATATGCCTAGAAATGTGTTGGCCTTAACATGCTTTTGAATTAAGAAAAATTCCCAAGACACATATGTACACCATACATCACTATCA
Organism: Pinus taeda; assembly: GCA_000404065.3. Lineage (NCBI taxonomy): Eukaryota > Viridiplantae > Streptophyta > Pinopsida > Pinales > Pinaceae > Pinus > Pinus taeda. Next base: position 71,847 of record APFE031437499.1, read on the forward strand.
TAGTAGTGGGACATTGGAGTCATTCCTCACTCCTCAAAGAAATGATTGTAAACTCTCAAGGCTATGTGGGAGGAGCCAAGGTGAAAATTCCTTGCTCATAAAATGGAAGGGGTATATATAGCCAAGGTTGATGCTTGACCCTTGTGACTCTTGGACTACCCTCATGACTTTTTAACTTCTTATGACTTTTCAACTAACATGAGTCTTCATCTTCATGTGTGTGTCCATTGGACGTCCACTTTACGTTACATCCAGTTACAAAAAATATGGCCCATAGTAGTCATGTGGCCTTAACAACTCATGACACAACTTGACATGATGCTATTGACATGTACTAGATGGTTGTGGTGTCCATGTCAATCTGTTGCGCTATGAAGTGATGGATGTACTCTCATGTGTGCTTTATCTTCTCCTCCACATGGCTTAATGTTGCGGGGTCCTCAATGGCCTTGGTCTTGCAAGATGGTTTCATGCATGTGTTCCTTTCACTTACTACTTGATGTGCATTATTCGTTTGTCTAACTGCAAGTAATTTTTCTAGCATGTGCGTTCCTTGTTCACCCCGTTCGTCATCTCGCCACGACCTATCAGTGTACTTGTGCTTGCAATTCACTTATGACAGAACGACATCAAATCCAAAAACCTCCTCATCTAGCATGATGCATTGTTTTTCGTGTTGCAGGACCGAGACATATGACATGTTGGGAAGAGTGCTTAGTTACTATGCACTGCATAATTCAAGGTGATAGGGAGGGAGGACTGGTCACTGAGACTGTGCAAAACACAACTCAGGCTTGGACAAGGAACTCCAGAGCACAGTCTTCACTATCGGGGAAAATTGCGCAGAGGCCACTAGAAGGTAGAATTTCACAGTTAAGGACACCAATGGCAGCTGCAAGGTGGGACCCTAAAGGACACCCTACGCAGTTTCTAGAAGGAAAGGTGGGATAGCAGAGGGACCATAGGAAAATTTTGCACAGTTTTGAGAGCAGTGAGTCCTGGTTGAGGGATGTCATTGTGAGGACATCTCTATGCAATTTTGGGGAGGTCTCTGCGCAATGCGGGGTTCTAGCAAGCAGGAAGGAGGCTCTATGAATGTTCTTGCGAAGTGCATAGTTTGGATAGAAAGTGAGGCAATTTCTACACAGTTCTAGGAAGAAAGATAAGTTGTTCACCTTTGGGATTGTGCAGTGCAATTGACCCAAAGGACAACCTCAAGCATTGTGTAGTTCCAGGTAGTAGAGCATCACCACTGAGGGTTGAGACTGCTTAGTGCAACTTAGTCGAGGCCCGGTGAAGTGAAGTTGTTCTGTTAAGAGATTTTCAAGAAAATGGCTAAGTGTGAGAGGCAAGTGAACTTGTGATGACTCGACATTGTGATCACACACTTAGCATACTTCGACAACATTGACCACCATGACAACATAGAAAACAATGACCCTCTATGAAACTGTCTAGTTCTAAAAACAACAAGTGTGACACTTGGGATACAACTTTGGATGTCCATGACGACACTTGCGCGATAGTGCTTACAACTTTGCGTATGAGTGCGATAGGTGTTCATATGGTTAGGACAACTTGTATACAAAAATACCAACCTTCATGGTCACTAGAACTGTTCGCAAACATGACATAAAAACCAGACATGTCAAAAGATGACAATTGATCCAACAAGCGAAAGGGGGCAAGACACGTAGAAGAAACACATGGAATGACTTTCAATGCTTGCAACCATGAATGCCATTGAAGACAGAATGATATGACAATGATAAGAAGTCCTTCAAGCTATACTAATGGAGTATTTCAAAAAATGTGCTTCGTTTTCCATACTTTCCCTCCAAAAGGTTGTGCATTAGATTGAGTCTTCATGTGGTCCTGATTTTCTATCATACCTTGGGTTCCTTGGTCTGCTTATCTTCTTTAGCTCCTTGAGAGTCCTCTAGCATGTCATCATTATTGTGTTCACTGAGAGACACATATGTGCAGTTTCAATGGACAGTGACTGCTACGGGATGAAGCCCTAAGAGGACACATCTACGCAGTTTCATGATGCAAGGCAGACTGAGCAGCTGGGGGACAAACTGTGCAGTTTTAGGATGCAAGGCACTATTGTGGGATGATGGCTTGGAAGGACACCTCTGTGTAGTTTCAGGATGCAAGGTAAACAAGACAACTAAGGGACAAAACTACGCAGTTTCTGGAGACAATGATTTCCGATTGAGGGAAGGACACTAGGGAAACCCACTGCGTAGTTTTGAATGCTAAGAGAGGTTGGGCTTTTTTCACATTGTGCAGTTAGTGTGTTATATGAGTGTGAAACATGTCTATGTGGTGAGAACAAACCATTCTCACAAAGCTTTCCCCCTGAAGCAAAAACAGACATTCCCTTTGCATGACAAGTGATAATCTCTTGCCCAAAGATGACATGTGCTATAGAAAGATAAAAGCGTGAACAATTCTTATGACCGAAGAGGGAAGCTTGAGATCATCGACTTACCAAATAAGTGACTAAGGAATGATTGATCACAAGATCCACAGTAGGCTCCAAAATTTGAGTACAGACCAAAATGTTGGAGGTGTTGAAGTCACTACAACAGAAACTTGGACTCCCAAATGGTCTTTGACAAATAGTGTTTGCCGAGAAGTTGGACCACACGGGGCCGAGTGGAGCCATCCCAGGTTCAGCGATGGAATGTAACCTCCAATGATGTTCCTCTCCCATACAAGGTGAGGGGAAAGGATCAAACAAGAATGTTTACTTCAAAAGGTGAATTGATCCTATTAATGTCTAGCTTTGGTGATGCCTAGGAAAAATTTGGTCCTAGAGCTAGGGCTATGGATTTATGAAGATTCCACCGTCAGAATTTCCTCAAATGTGGAGGAGAGAGAGAGGACCCACCAGTGCAGTAGCCTAGAGGAATTCAAATTTTTTCCTTGGGTCAATTCCCGGGAAATTGATGCCTTGGGTGACCTAATGGGGCTAGAATTGGGGAAAAAGGGGGAAAATGGTAAAAGAAAGGTTAAAATGATCACCCTTTTAGGGACCAATGCCTAATTCACTTTGGGATATGGAGTCAAGGATAATGATGAGTAAGAACTTGGTTTCTTGATCAAGGAGGCCTGGAAAGTTAGCTTCATCCAATGCTGAGAGAAAGAAAAGAAAACTGACCTTCAAGCATTTATACTTCAAAGAAAAGGATGCAAGCCTATTGAGACAAATAAATCTCTAGGACATTTCATTCATATAACATTGGCTCATACATTAAATTAGCTAAAACATGCTTAATTCCGCATTTCAATTATGCAGCAACTAACCCTAATTTTAGCGGTATGCACCAACAAGAATAACCATGTCAAAATTTACTTACAACATTATAAAATATATCCAACTAGATTTTTTTTTGCAAATATGAAGCTCCAAGATAGAAATAACCCAAATCCATACATCAAAATTCATCCATCCTCCAAAATAATCCTCCAAGGAAAAAATGTGAAGTTCTCTAAAGATAGAGAGGTCCCAAGTCAAGTGATGATACAAATGAATGTAACTAACATCAATATATATCCTCCTAAGGAGTTTGAAATAGCCTATGGGCTCCTAATGATAAAATAATGTGCAAATAATAACCTGTATTGGTGACAAGGCCACCATACTAGCTCATAATGTAAAAATAAGCCTTACAAGGGGCCAAATAATGATGTGTGCATGTCGTAGGGCCCTCCATAAAATCTTGAAGTGCCATATTGAGGAATAAATTCCTCATAATATGATGGACAAGGGGGTGGCCTCTTGTTTTCCAAGTAGAAGACATGTCGTGCTCTCAGTGGGTCTAAAGACACATCAATGACTCCATGGGTCTCCATATGAATCGGAGATGCCTGTAGATTCTCCGCAATGGTCCTAGTGGTGGAATGAATGCTACCATAACATCATACAAGTGTTAGGACACCTGCCAAGAGTGTGGGGCTCCTGTGGTGGCTTGTTGGGCATAGTGTACCAATCATGTCACCATCATCCCAAAAATGGATCGTTAGTAGTCTGTGAACATCCATGAAGATCTGTGGAGTGTTGTTTGTTTCTATGGAGGCCCACGGATCTCTATGCACACCCTACATGTGCCGATGTGGACCTTTGGGGGTCAGGATTTCATATAGGGAAGCCAAACCCAGATGGAAACCACCAGCAATCCTGCATAAGATCTGATGTATCCCCTAGGCTTCCAATACAATCAGTCATTAGAATAATCAAGTAAAAGAGCTTACAAATCATGGATAGAAAAGTGGACACTTCATAATGGCATGCCCTTTCGTAGTGGCCCTTGGCATGTGCTAGTGTCTCCAAGCTCCAAAGGGAGTTAGTTAAGTACCTTATTACATAGTTTCAACCCTTAGAGGGGATATTATGTCCAAGGTACATCCATCTAATCGGGGTAGCAAGTAACAAATAGGTGATACGGAATAGGGAATGAGAGGGGCAACCCTAGGCCACATAATGGAGCATAGGGGTAGCTAGATAAGGGGAAGCCCATAAGTGGTATATAATGTATAAGAGGGAGTAGTCATGGTACATGAGGTGCTCTGACCTTGATTTTTGCACCCTTATTTATATTTCTTTTACCTTTTATGAATTTTCTTTAATTAACTGCTCGAGGCTCAAAGGACAAGAGCATAATGTATAATATAGCAGCGATTACCCCTTTTGAGGCAAGGCAATTCATTGCCCTCCAAGGGTTGGGACAATCATGGGTTCCTGAATGATAGAGGAGGTTCATCTAGGGCCTATGGAACCAGGGTGATGGCCATGGATGGGGTGGGGCTCATGTGTTGGTTTTTTCCAACGTGTTAACTATTTTTGTGTTGGCCATCTTTTGCATACAATTTCCTGTTAAATGTGGCCAATTATGTTTTTTCTTCTTTTTAGTTGCTTCAACCTTTGTGGCATCATCCTAGGCATGAATTAAGGTGGGGGCAAGGGGAGAGGGAGGCTAACCCTATGTGGACCGAAAATGAAAATGTGGACTAAGGTGGGAGAAACGATGAAAGGGGGTATAGTGAATGAAAGGGAGTAGTATGTGCGGGAGAAAGAGCAGGACCATGCACCCAAAGTTAGGGTTTTCCAAGTAGTACCGCCCTAAAACCAAATGGTCAATAAAGGAGATCCCACGGGACTAAGATCCAAGGGTAACAACCAAAAGAGATCAAGGAGACAAGAGTACAAACTAAAAGGGGAAGAGAAAGAGAGAGAGGAAGAGGGAGGGAGGGAGAGAGGGAGTGAGAGAGATAGAGATAGATAGATAGATATGGAGAGAGAGTGTGTATGTTTGGGGGCTGAGAGAGAGAGAGAGAAGGGTAAGAGATAGAGAGGGAGAAGAAGAGGGAGAGATACATAGATAGATAGATATGGACAGAGAAAGAGTGTATGCGGAATAATATATAGAGATAAAGAAGGAGAGACAAAGGGAGATAGAGATATAGATGAAGGGGTCAAGAGGGAAGAAGAAAGAGACAAAGAAAGAAAGAGAGAGAGAGAGAGAATGTGACATGTGTTTAGGGGGTTGAGCTAGCGAGACAAATACAGAGAGATGGAGGGTGTTGGACAACGAATCCCCCCATAGCAAGTTTTTGGGGCTTAAAGCCCAAGTTTTGGTAAATGTAATGTAAAGACCTCGTGCAATGCGGGCACGGAGCATGAGAGTCTAGGGTTGTCCGCCCTAAAATAATGTAGTTTAATGTAAAGTGTGTCGGCCTACTCATGGTCTGTGGACCATGGGATTGTATAAATAGAGAGAGGCTCTAAGTGTAAAGACAGTCTTAGTTATTTTTGAAAAGTAATAGCAAGATGCGAAGGCATGGTTAGAAGATAGAAGTGGATCTGAAGGTATTAAGTCATAGTAGTAGGTAGAGGCTCTGCAGCTAAGTGCATAGAGGCTTAGTAGAATCCGCAGCTGAGTGCGCAGAGGCTCAGTAGAGTCCATAGCTGAATGCGTGAACCCCTGTAGTTGTGTGCAAAGGGTGGAGTTGGGTCTGTAACTGGAATTTGAAAGATAATAAAGATATGTTTGATTCAAGTTACTGTGCATCTGTGTTTCTGTTTATCATTATGCATTTATCCTGTTTATGCTTACGCGCTTTTATCTGTATGGTGAATGAGTAATAAGAACATTGGGCTGACACAATTTAAGTTAAGAATTAATATAATAGCATAGTAAAGAGATCAGAGTAGCACTTTCTTCACGTCCTTACAGAGCTCCGAGGGCAGTAGCGCAGGTCGCGAAGGATAGACAGCTGCTTGAGCAGCGCGAGCATGCAGTTTCAGATCAGAACCTTCATCAAGGCATCCCTAGGGTGCGGAAACATGGTTCCAGCACCCTCCCACACTACCTTGGGTGAGACCTCAATCTGCGCATCACAGACTGTTGCCAAAGGCGCTGGTAGTACCGAGATTTGCTTGGCTAAACTCACTGTTGAACATGGGTCAAGGCCCAAGTAGCCAACAGAGGGAGATATAGATATAGATGGAGCAGGGGAGAGGGAAGAATAGAAAGATAGAGAAAGGGAGGAAGAGGTGAGGAGAGAGAGACGGGGTAGAGAGGGAGCGGGAGAGAGAGAAGGAGAGAGGGAGGGAGATGTTGATTTATACTCCTATTTGATTGCTTGCACTAGATGCATTGGTTTCAATGTAGATATTGATTTCTAATCGTATTTGATCGTTTGCACTATATGCATTGATTTTAGTGTAGATGTCGATTTTTAATCATATTTAATACCTTATACTAGATGCATTGATTCAGTGTAAATGTTGATTTCTACTTCTATTCAATTACATGCACTGGATGCATTGGTTTTAGTATAGATATTGATTTATAATCTTATATGATCGCTTGCACTAGATGCATTGATTTCAATGTAGATGTCGATTTCTAATCATATTTAATACCTTACACTAGATGCATTAATTTCAATGTAGATATTGACTTCTACTCCTATTTGATTCATTGCACTAGAACTTAATAGATCCAGGAATAAAATAAATTTAAACGGGTATAACCAACTATCACTTTTTTCCTTCTATTTATTTATTTAAATAATTTTTCCGGTGTTTTTTTGTTAAAATTCCAAAACTTATAAAAAAATACGACATTTTCCACTTCCTTAATACAAGTTAAAAGAACCCTTACGACAAAACTTAAAGGAATCCAAATGGCTCTCGACGTGGCGATCATTTGTGCTCGAGCTCTAAAATTTAAGGCTTATCGCCTCAATTACGCGTTCCAAATCAATGGCCCTCGAACATTTCATTATCATGAACGACTCTCTAATAAACAATCTCATTCCAGCTCTTTACAGTCGTCTGCGGCCCCTAATTCCCAATGCTCGGCCGGTAGCCATTGTGAATAGCCTCTGACACTTGGTGGACTCTGCGCCCTCGTTGCCGAAAAAATATTGCGGGCTTTTGTTCCCCGTGATGGAAAAGTTTCCAGGACAGAAATCACACCAAATTTGTAGGCAGAGACATCCGAGACCAGAGGTACTTCCCTTCCCTGAATTGGAAAGAGGGGTGTCAACTGTTCCTTACAGGTGGGTGAAATTAGAAGAATGCCGGGAATTACCCTTTGTGGAAGCCAGCAGACAGAAAGTTTTGTGGACAGGGTTCGATCCCTCACAGCCATTATGTTAGCTCTGATACCAGTTGATGGGACCAGAGGTAGAAGCACAGAGAGACACAGCAGAGAGCACAGACAAATGGAGAACAAGACAGAGATCACAAATAAGAATGGAGAACACACAATATAAGTTTTTCATTAATGAAAGGCCTGGCCTTCAGCTTGCTTTATAGATGAGCACATGGATTGTGTTATAGATGAGGATAGAGCTGATAAGAATAAGAATAAGAATATGAATATGAATATGAGCATAGAGCTGATAAAAATAAGAATAAGAATAGAGCTGATAAGGATAAGAATAAGAATTAGGTAGATGTGAAATTTATGTGCAGTAGGTTCGGCTGGAAACAGCCATAACTTTTGGCGTAAGCAGCGCTCGGCTGAGGACAACAAAGTGACTTCACATTTAACAACAATCAACAATACCCAAAAAAATGTATATGCATTGTGATCATGCTTTACAACCTGTAGCATCTTATGTAACAATTTCCCAAATTCCGCAAGGCTGACTTGAATATTAACATTGAAAGAGTATTGTTGAGCAGACAATTTTGGCTTCAAACAGAGTCCCAAGATCTCTGGATTTTATTTTTTCAGTAAGATCTCTGGATTTTATGGTATTACTGAAGAAATACACTCTGGCAGATTTTAGGATTAGAAGAGGAAATGGAACACCCACTCAATTGTCATCTCCTTGAGTTGATCATGATGGTTTTCGACAGAGAACCACCCATTTCATTTGCCAAGGCCGCGAATTGAACAGAGGCAGGGAATTTTATTTTTATATAGCTAAAATATAAAAATAAAATTCCCTGC
>APFE031437508.1:6524-17561 GCA_000404065.3 Pinus taeda
ACTTTATGGGATTTATCCCACAATCAGAAGGGAAATTTTTTCATGATGGTTTATATAAGCCCATAGTTACATTGTGTTTCGACAAAATAAGCCCAAGGCTACCCACTTGTGCTTGGTGTTAGGTGTGCTAGGCTTAGGTATTGTGAATGTAGGTCACATGGAGATGGAGCGAGAGCTAAGCTTTTAGGCTTATTTTTAATGCAAATTTCAATAAAATCCAAGGCTTTAAAACCATAAGCTCTGCAATATATAACATTTTTGTCACACAAACCTATTCTTAATGATTTGAAAGCAGGCATTCGGCTTTTTCTGGGGTAATATTCATATGAATTAACAAGGAAAGTGGGTGATAAAGCAAGAAACAGAGTAAAGGATGATGCAAAATGGAGAGGAAGCGGGGCGAGCCAGTAAGCCAAAAGCTTCATCATGAGAGCAACAAATAATATCTGAATCATCAGATTTCCTATAATTATAGGACCCTAACAGTATATAGCATTGTTTATGTACACTTATTCACATTCTTTTCACCTTCTTTCTTTTAACAAATGAGGTAACTTGATGCATTACACATGCAATTATCTACATGTATCAATGAAAATTACTTGAATGTTCTTTCAAACACATTATTCAAATCTTAAATTCACATAAAATTATTCAAAACTTCAATTTCTTTCTCTTTCGTTTTTATACAATAACATGGTTGTTCTCTCTCCAAATAACATTCCTGGTTTCTCCTCTCTTGCCTATAGGTACCATAACTTGTGCAAATGTCTTCTTCTTATAATGATGAACGTGCCCGAAGATACTATGTAGCAAATAAAGAACGAATAAATGCATGCCGAAGTAAGCTTTATCTGGAAATAAAAGGCGTCACAGAATACCAAAAAACAAAAAACAAAAGGAAAACCAAGATTCATCGTCTGAAATGTATGGTGCAAATTCACATTTTCCATCAAACCTCTCTGTATTTACCAATTCCCACATCGAAAACAATCCTTCTTTCCAATTATAAAACTCTCTATCTTTTGAGCAAACCTCTCAAACAAATACATCCATAACTCATTGCCCTAATCCCTCCGTTGCACATGCTTTCAACAACGTTTACACTAATGAAGCACATCGATAATTATGTGCAAACATTGATAAAATTGCACCTAAATGTCCATGCTCCATTTGTCTTGAATCATATCCTGGAATACATATCTGCAATTCCAACCAAATGTATTGTTGCTCCAGATGCATATCTGAAACAAAAGGTCATCGCTTCTCCGTATCAAACAACATGGAACCTGGTCCTCAACCAACTATCCTTAAGTCTCTTTCACAAATAGAAGAAATAATCATTGCTAGGGTTAACCATATACTCTAGGTAACACATGCACTTGGTGGTCAATATAAATACAATGGCCACACAATTTTTTTTCCACAAGACATTACAAAATTCACAAGCATGTTGCCATGATGTGTCGAAGACTTGGACATTCTAATTGTTACCCGTCATAGTAATGACCATCGTGCTTATGATTGCATTGTCAGTAGACATCGTGTGATCGTTGCATTAGAATACAAATTTCTAAATGACCCATACTATAAGAATGCTTGTATTGATAACAATGCACTAGCATCCTTACCAACAATCCCCACTGATGTCTCCTCCTCCCTTCGCCATTCCAATACCACCAAAAAAACTTTCCACCTTTCACCTAAACCACCACTTGACGCCATTGAAGATTCCACAAACCCATACCTACACCGCACATCATCATTCATACCCATAATTCCCAATAGAAATACAAAAATCCAAGAAATACACCATTATTTACATGCCTACAACCACCATTCTGATACTAAAATTTAATGGCCATCAATTGGCCTATCCCCAATCAATGAATACAACACAAAAGGTCTACTCTCTATGACTTTCCCCACCCTTTTCCCCACAGGAGCTGCACTCCAAATCAACCAAGAATGAAAGCAATGCAGTTACATGAATACACACTTTATCACATACGTTACTATGATAACAAATTCAGAAAGCACCCACGCTTTCTTTATTACATATACAATCTCATGATGCGACATCGCAGTCAAGAAACCACCTCCATTTTTGTAAAAAAGAACATCGCAGATAAATTTTCAACTTCTATTCAAGATCTGAATAACCAATTAGAACATTTTCTAGACGAGCAGTTGGCAGAACAAGTCATGATATTCGGTTTCTCTTTTCGTGGCACAAGATCGTTTTGGAACAAAGCTAAAGATGAACTAATGGACATGATATCTCAGCTCGGTTTCCTGACGTTCTTCTTCACATTAAGTGCAACTGATACAAAATGGTCTGATCTTCATGCAACGATGCCCAGATGTCAACCTTATGATATTGCAAAACAACAAAAATGGGGAAACGTTAACATTATCTCTAACCCACATTTAACATCACTATATATGCACCATACATTCACAACATCTCGTGAAGTTATCTTAGACAAACACTTGCACGAAAAAGAATACTAGTACAGGTACACATTCTACCACATTTCTTTCGTAAAGATCTAAACATCAAACCTCATCTACTACAAAATTATCTTAAATAAATGTGTACTTGATGGGTATGAATGGAAACATAGAGGATCCACACACATCCATAGTTTCCTTTGGATATAAAATGCACTTGATATGGAAATACTCAACTGGGAAGACACAAAAGTAGTTGATATTGCTAAGAAGTTCTTCGACAAATATATTTCAGCTTGGAACCCTCACATTCCTTCTCTTTCAAACCAAATTACTCATACAAATTCAAAAGTCCCTTGTCTATTATCCGTGTCACATATTTTCAGAACCAATCCTCCCAATGATTATGAACAACTCATGAATCGCATTGAACGTCATAGAAAATGCACCGAAAGCACATGCCTAAGAAAGAAAGGATCCTCATTTGAATATCACTACAAAGCACCATAGGAATGACATCCAAAATCATCCTTATTCATTGAATCCAATGACCAAAAAACATACAACCCTACTTGAAACTATGATCGACTAAATACCCATAACCCTACCATCCTATTTATTTGGCGTGCAAATGTTGATTGCCAACTAGTACTCTCGATACATGTTGTAGAAAAATATATCGCAAAATATGCTTCCAAAGTAGAAAAAAATATGAAAGCTTCCACCACATGCTACGTAGAATAATGTTGACCCAACAACATCCGCATTTAAAAATTCCTTGTAGAAACCCTTGTTGATGGTGACATTGGAGCACAAGAAATCTGCCATATGCTGCAAAAATTACCATTAACATTGTGTAGTTGATCATTCTTTTCTTTAAATGTAAGCCAAAAATTTTATATGCGCCTTCCACAAACTAACACCACCTCTTCTACATCACCACACATCATAGATACATATATCCAATGCCCACAACCCTAGAATCCACATCACTTATAGAAGTAGTAATATCTTGGTCATATGATACTCGTTGCAAGACAACCAAATGGAAACTTAGACCTACAAAAGAAATTATTTGGGTCATACTATACTACTCCTCCATACCATCCACTATGGAACCTTGCTATGCTGACTTTTGTTGAGCTAAACTTATGCTATACAAACCCTTTCGCCATATTGTACAAGATATAAGAGGTTTTGCTAAAGAATTCATCACAAATTGGCAAACATTTCGTCTTTTCTACAAACCTTGGCAAATAATATTGAGTCTATTGCAAATTATAACTCAACTATTCATGAAACCAATACTCTAGACACCATGGAAATAAATGAATGGGAATTACTCTCCAAATTACACCCTACAAACGAGCTCCTAAACATACTTGGCCTTCGTGGCTTTGATGACAACCATAACTGGAATCATACCACTATCCCATTAGATCTAGAAAATAATGGCATACTATTCATTGAGAATATACACTCTGTCCAACGCATTCTTCAAACACATAAACATATCCTGACGACCCTTACTACATTATCTCCAATGCAAAGAAAATATCTAAATATTATTTTTAATAATTTTGCTAAGAAGGATATTTTAGCCACTCTAAGAATGATAATACAAGGAATTGCTAGTACACGAAAATCCCTCATAAATTGCATCAAAGAAATGGTCATAACCCTTGCAAGCCTAAAACCTTCACCGATCATGCTCCTTGCCCCTACAGGCGTTGCAACCTTCAATATACAAGCATCGACAATCCATTTCACCCTCCACCTTCCTATAAAGGATTTTACGCCCTTAGAAGGCACTGGTCTTGCAAAATTCCAAGAAGAACTTAAGCATATCAGGTACATACTAATCGATGAAATGAGCTTCATTAGGCCAAAGCTTCTTAGCCATATTGACGAACGTCTTCAAGAGGCATTTCCACTGCAAAGAAACACTCCTTTCAGTGGTTGTTACATTATGTTAGTTTGTGATCTCGCCCAGTTACTATCCGTAAAAAACATACCTCTATTTGCAAGCACAAGCCTTAGAAGCGCACTGTGGAACACATTCAACACAATCATCACATTGGACACAATATTTTGTTAACAAGGTGACAACATTGCCCAGGTTATTTTCAGGAACATCCTCCAGAACATTAGAAATGCAAATCCAACAATTGACGACTATGACATACTCATGACACACACAAACTCCTTCTTATCAGAAGATGAAATACATTCTTTCCATGATTCCATTTATCTATTCCCAACCAATGCTCAAACAACGGTATATAATAAGAAAATGATAAAATCTCTAAATACTCCTATTGCAAGATCCATTGTTGAAGACGATAACACATATTCCAGCATTTCCTTAGAAGATGAGCAACTTGAGTGAATTATGTTTCTATGCAAAGGCCAAAAAGTGATGCTAACTTCCAACCTGTGGGTTTAAACCAGACTTGTTAATGATTCCCTCAGAGAAATTATATCCATCTTCTACAAAGAATCAACTACACCTCCACAACTTCCAACATTTGTTGTCGTAGCTTTTCCCAAATACATCGGGCCTCCTTGGGATGAAATAAATCCCACTCACTTGCTTATTCCAGCAATAAAAAGAAATGGACGTACGCAAATTCCACTAAAGATGGCTTGGGAATTAACCATACATAAATATCAAGGTATGACACTGCCAAAAGAAATAATTGACATCGGAAAAACTAAACGTTAAGGTCTCACATTCACAAGATCTCCAGATTTGCCCCACATTCAGTCTCGATCGTTACAATAAAATGAAAGACAACAAAAACATTGCTCGCAGAAAACATGCAGAAGAAATTCTCCATTCAATGCCACCTCCAAACAATCTGCTCCAATCCATACGTTAACATCACCAAAAATTTTCCTATATTTATTAAGCTCAATCTATTCATAACATACCTTTCATATCTTTGGATATAATCAAATTTAATCATTATTAATACATGGTTGCAAATATTACATTTTAATTATATTTTCTATTTACTTTGGTTCCATCATTTATGGACTCACAAATATCACAACTATATAACTACTACAACGAAATTGAAGCATCAATACTTTGCAAAAATATAGAAAACAAATTTCTACTGGTACCAAATCTAGAAGTACCATTATACCGCCTCCGTCCAACTATACAATTATTACTACAAATAAAATCTACTTTGAAATGCATAATCCACATCCATCAACGTGACAAAATGCGAAAAATACAGTCGGATTGGCAATCAAGAAATACGCATCTCCAACTACACATAAATCTTCAATGGTGTTTGATATGCCATCGTTCGCCTTGCATTTTCGACTAACAATATTTAAATCCCCATGACAAAGGTAAATTCATTTCCATTCATTCCAATTTCATATTAACATAACTCACATGCAACCTATTACTAATAAATTTCTACAACTAATTTACATATTACAAATTTAAACAAAATATACATTTTGCAATTTCATTGCTGCTTCTTCAAGTCTTGGATGTCTCCAATATCTTTTGATGCATTTTCAAATATGGAATGACAACCACAATGTTCTTCACAATGTTATATTTCTTTTTTCACCTTTTCCATTATAATCTACCACTTGTATTTTTTAATTGAAACTTGACAAAGCATCTTTGAAGATCAAGAGGCATTCTTTGTTACAAACATTGTACTATCTGTAAATTCCACCTAATGTATATCACTTAGCTAGATCTTCCACCGTTACATGCAATCCTGTTTATTAATTATTATTTTCAATAACCTTTCCCATGTAAACTACTACTAATGAATTTCCACAATTAATTTACATATTTCAAATATTATTAATACTTCTACATCACTTTAACAAAATATACATTTCACAAGTACTTAACTGCTTCTTCAAGTCTTCGATGTCTCCGACAAGTTTTGATGCATTTTAAAATATGGAATGGATAATGGATAACCACTACATGACACTATTATTATTTACAAAATATCCATATTCAAAATACACATAACTAATAATTGCAACTATAACTCATTATCATCCACCCTTGATTTCAACAATGTCCATTCACATGTCACTATTCTTCCACACTTTATGCCTTATGACGTTTCCTTTGCAACATCTGGTGCAAATATTGGAGGGAAAAGAGAGAGAGAGAGAGAGAGATAGGATTAGAGGGAAAGAGAGAGAGAGATAGGATTAGAGGGAAAGAGAGAGAGAGATAGGGGAAGAGAGAGGGAGGTAGGAGAGAAAGGGAGAGAGAGGAAGAATGAGAGACAAGACTTGAGAGAGAGGAGGAGAGTGATGGGGGGAGAGAGAGGATTAAAGGGCAAAGAGAGAGAGAGAGATGGGGGAAGAGAGAGGGAGGTAGGAGAGAAAGGGAGAGAGGAAGTACGAGAGAGTGGACTTGAGAGAGAGGAGGAGAGAGGGGGAGAGAGGGAGGGATAGGGAGATGGAGTTGAAGAGGAAGAGAGGGAGGGAAGAAGAAATACATAGAGAGTGAGAAGTGGAGAGAGAGAAGGAGTGACAAGGGAGAGATGGAGAGAGAGTGTGTGTGTTCAGGGGTGAGATAAAGAGACAAAGAAGGAGAGATGGAGAGAATGGGGGAGAGGAGGAGAGAGGAGAGAGGGAGGGATTTAGTAACATAATTGGAGGGTGAAGAAAGAGAGAGAGAGAGAGAGGGAGAGAGGTGGGAGAGAAAGGGAGAGTGAGGAAGGAAGAGAGAGAGGATGTGAGAGAGTGGAGAGAGGAAGGGAAAGAGCGTTGTAGTTGGAGGGGGAGAGAGAGGGAGGTAAGAAGAAAGAAATGGAGAGAGAAAGGTGGATAGAGGGAGGGAGTGATAACGTAGATGGAGAGAGAGAGGGAGTGATAAAGCAGATAGAGAGAGAAGGAGACAGGACAACAGGAGGGAAGAGAGATAGAAGCGGGGGAGAAGGGAAAGAGAGAGAGAGAGGGAGAGGAGGGAGGGATAGATAGATAGATTGGAGAAAGAGAGTGTATGTTTTGGGGGTGATATAGAGAGACAAAGGGATATAGATGAAAAGTGAAGAGAGGGAAGAAGAGATATATGGAGAGAGGGAGGGAGGGACAAAGAGATTGATAGATATAGAGTGATTTTTTTTGCACATTTGTACAAATTTGTATCTGCATCTGACCTCCTCTTCTTCACTACTAATGTGAGTGATTTTTTCAGAACTGTGCACAACATTTAGACTGCGCAACATTTACAGTCTCAAAGAACATTAAAACCCTAGAGAGTTAGTTAGTTATTAGTTAAGGAGTTGGGTAATAGTTGACATGGTGTATCTAATGGTGGAAAACATTTGAATTGTCTAACATCAGATCAGATAGATATAAGGAAGACAGGTAAGATAGGAGGGAAGTTCTTCCCAGAGGGAATGCCTTACAATGTAATTAAATCTTAATTGAATCATTTCATTATAATACTTCTCCATTATCCTTACCCTTTTTTTGTATAAGTTTTATTTTATTAAATTTTTTTTTTTCTATTGAATTTATTATATATATATCTTATATATATATATTTATATACTAGGGAGCATAATATGGGTTACAAAGGGAGGTACCCAATGGAATAATGTAATAATGGATGGGGCAATAGTAAATAAATAAGGTGGTTAACCTGTACATGTAAATGACCACAAGTAGTTAGCAATAATGTAATAAGCCCATGGTATTAGATAGATGGTATTGAGGGAACCATGGTAATTACCCATGGTATTGTATGTATGAGGCCTATATATAGGCTAGAGACTCCACATGGAGGGAGGTCAAAGATTATTGTATGAATAGGCATATGGCTTGTGGAGTGTTCTCCTTTTTTAAGGAGTGAATGTATGGTGTTGCCCTACCTTAAGGGTTTGATCAATAAAGAATCATTTCTATATTCAGATCTTATTATTCTTGGGTTTATTTCTATTATCATATATTTCTGGGTTAGATCTCTAACAAGTGGTATCAGAGCACTTTCTTGGGCAAAGTGGAGATTTTTTTTTGCAGGAATTTTTTGGGTCGGAAAGTTTGCAGATCAGATCTATACATTTTGGTGCAAAATATGTAGAATCTAATTGCAGATTTGAGTTTCTGATGCAAAAATACTCAATTTGAAAAAAAAATCAGTCGAATCGAAGTCCGTATGAAGGAGATCTCACTGATTTAAAAAATCAGTGCTGTTGTAGACATTTTTTCGGGGCGACGAGTTTGCAGATCAAATCTGTACGTTTTGGTGCAAAATATGCAAAATATAACTGCAGATCTGGATTCTGTGAAAAAATACCCGATTTAAAAAAAAATCGGCCGAATCGGAGTTCG
Organism: Pinus taeda; assembly: GCA_000404065.3. Lineage (NCBI taxonomy): Eukaryota > Viridiplantae > Streptophyta > Pinopsida > Pinales > Pinaceae > Pinus > Pinus taeda. Next base: position 15,318 of record APFE031437508.1, read on the forward strand.
GATGAAGGAGATATCGTTGATTTAAAAATCAGTGGTGTTGTAGACATTTTACAGGGCGGCGAGTTTGCGGAGAAGATCTGTACATTTTGGTGCAAAATAAGTAGAATATAATTGCAGATTTGGATTGTTTGTGAAAAAATACCCAAGTTCAAAAAACAAATCAATGGAATTGGAGTCTGGATGAGGGAGATATCGCTGATTTAAAATCAACTCTTCTTTTTTTTTTTCTTTTTTCTTTTCTCTTCTTCTCCTTACTTCTTTTTTTTTTTTTGTTTTTTTTATTTTTTTTTTTTTTTTTTGTTTCAGAATATTGGTGACGACGGGACAGTTGCAGTGCGGATCTGAAATTCCAGTGCCTATATCAGGATTTCTATCATAGGGGAAGATGCAGAATGGTCATTCCATTTCCGAAAATAGGTCATAATAGGGATTCTGAGCAATATTGACAGAATTGTGGCCATTTCAAAATTTCGCCAAGTAAGTGAATTTTTCCCAAACCCTCTTCATGGAGATGCTATATTTTATAGGAAAAGATGATAGCCCTACTATTGAAGAATTCATACAGTGAAAAAATTTCAAATATGGGGAATTTTGGAGGGCTATAGTACTGCTTAATTTCCAAGATGAGGCGTCCAAATGGTTGCGCTCATTTGACAACAAGCAGTTGCTCAAACTTTCAGATGCCGAATATGAAAGATTCAATTTAGAAAAATGGTCTTGTACTAGAAAAAAGGAGAATGAGACATGTAAGGGGTTATTTTCTACTGGTGTCTCCTTATTGCAGGTTCATGGATTCATTCAGAAGGAGAAGATAGTTGTGTCTATAAATACTAGTTGCAAGCATAATTTTATCAATGTTAATTTGGCAAAAAAATTGCAAGTTCTAGCAAAACACATGGAGCACACACAGATTAGTAATGAGCAGGTGCAAGTTTATAAAGATTTGAAGATTTCTATGGACAAGTATGTATTGCATTTTGATTTTTATGCTTCAGATATGGATAACATGGATGTGGTTTTGGGTTATCCTTGGATGGAATCTGTGGGTACTGTAGAGCCTCTAACCTACACCTCATCATCTACTATTACCTACTGTTTTTCATCACTTATCTCTCTCTTTCACCTCATTTTCCATGTAAAACCACCCAGATCATTACATTAGATGTCATTAAGCATAATCAAGTGAGCTTTGCTAATGTGTGACTGTTTTGTTTAGATTTTGACATATTTACAGGCATTCCGCAGCTCTCTGCCGATTCCGCAGCCATCGGGAGATTCCGCAGCCTTTTTGTTGTTCTCAAGGTTCCACGTGCCATTTTGCCAAAAGAGCCACATGGGTACTTAGGTATCAAGGTGCTCGAGGTCCCTGTGCCATTTGTTCAATCATCCACGTCATCTGTACCTCCGGTCAAACAGGGGCAAGATCCGATCAACGAAGGCAGCTTAACGGTGATGCGTAAGCTGTTGGGTCACGTCAGCTCAAGCGGTGGCTTGCCCGTGTTACGCAGGATGTGGGGGACATAATCCAACTCTGGATTCAATGCCCATGACGACCAGGACCTCCAGCTCACCCACGCAGGCTCATGACGTGTTATTGCAGTTTTAATTACGCATGACAATTTGTTTATTTTCAGTTTTAGCAGCACGCATAGGATATCCTTCAGATGCCTATAAATACTTGCGTCTGCATACGCTTATGTTAACTTTTACTTGCTGTATTTTTACAAACTTGTTATAATTTTCGTGCATTCCCAAGACTCTATTTTAATAGTGTTGTTCTAGCACACTTGACTGTGATTTTCTGCACATGGAGTAATAGAAGCAGTGCTGTTTTGAAGCTTTCAACACTTTGAGTCTTCTTTGGGTTATGTGAATGGAGGGCCCCTGTTCATATTAGCCCTGTATAGTATTTTTATGTTCAACATTTCCTTTTCTTGACCTATGTACAACATAATTCACTTCATTTTAATTCATTTTGAATCCTTTCTTTTAAGCTGATCAGCATTGTTCTTTTGCAGGTTTTTGACCCAGGATTACTTGTGTGTTTATGTGTTTGCTTTATATCTAGTGGTAGTTTCAGTTGACAGATTCAAAGTTGCTGCTTTTTACTTTATTTCCATAGCTAATTTTTAGTTTTATTTCTCAAATCTGTCTGCTAACATATAAATGGTCTCTTACTATAAATTGTTTATCTTTTAGAGATTAGAATACTAATCACTTGCAGCTGGCTTTGGGTGCTTTCTA
>APFE031437508.1:17581-74494 GCA_000404065.3 Pinus taeda
AGTACTATGTGATAGAGGCAGAGAGTTAGAAAGAGCAAAATATTATCACTAGTCTTTAAAGTAGATTTTTCTCATTTTTATCATTTCTTAGACTTACCTTTAGCTACTTCTTAATCGTGTCTTACACAGTACTATGTGTTAGAGGCAGAGAGTTAGGAAGAGATAAACATTATCACTGGTCTTTTAAGTGATTTTCTTACTTTTTATTTGCAGTAGCATGAATGGTGTCTAATACCATTAGAAAGTGGTTCTTTGCTTTCAGTTCATTTTAATTCATTTCCTTCAAAATTTCCCTTTTCAGCAAATAGTCAGAAACCACTAATCACACACCCTCACTCATCTAGAATTCACTCCACACACCATCACTCATTTGTTTATAAATACATCACTCCATCTTAGGAAGATAAATTAATCACAAACAACACCCCCCAAACGACAAAAAGCCCTAAGAGGTTGCTTAAGTACATATAGTACACCTTCACTTCATCAGCTTACGAGCCCCGGGTTGACAATTAATGATATCAATTTAGGAATACTAAATTGACCAAACAGGTACTGTCAATATTAATGTGCAGAAGAAATTCCTGAAGCTTTGGTATAAAAAGAAGACAATTACATTGCAGGATATTTCCATGAAGTTCTAAGCAGAAACTATGGAGGCAGAAGCACAAAGCGCTAATGAAACTTACACATCAGATGATGAGCCTTTGATGGTCGATAATCAAACACAAATAGAGGTTGAAGTATAAAAGGTTATAGTACTGATACATTCGATGAGGACTCAGTGGTTGAAGTAATATTGGAAGATAAGAAACAACAGCAGGCACCACAACATGTACCAGATACCACTCAAGCTCCATTAGGTGGTGAATTAAAGAAAGATACACTATTGGTTAAAACTTCAGTATATCACCACCCACATCACCCCGCAAGAAAACAACCAACAAGATGGCAATGAATTAGCCACAAGGACAACAACCCCCACATGATAGATAGAGAGGAGCGGCGATCCACCTACTGCACGTCAACACAGAAGAGCTGCCACGGTCAACTTCCATCTCAAGCAAGCGAGGCACCAGCTAGATCGAGGGTTCACCTTTCTCTTGGATGGCTAGATGCACGTGCATTGTACCAGTGGACTACTCTTTTGAGTAGATCTTATTATTTATGTTCTTCCCATGTTTCGAGGACGAAACATGTTAAGGGGGGTGGAATGTAGTATACCTAGGGAGGATAATATGGGGTACAAAGGGAGGTACCCAATGGAATAATGTAATAATGGGATGGGCAATAGTAATAAATAAAGTGGTTAACCCGTATCATGTAAGGGACCACAAGTAGTTAGCAATAATGTAATAAGCCCATGGTATTAGATAGATGGTATTAAGGGAACCATGGTAATGACCCATGGTATTGTATGTATAAGGCCTATATAGAGGCTAGAGGCTCCACATGGAGGGAGGTCAAGGATTATTGTATGAACATGCATATGGCTTGTGGAGTGTTCTCCTTCCTTAAGGAGTGAATGCATGGTGTTGCCCTACCTTAAGGGTTTGATCAATAAAGAAGCATTTCTATATTTAGATCTTATTATTCTTGGGTTTATTTCTATTATCATATATTCCTCGGTTAGATCTATAACAAGATAATATATATATATATATATATATAATATATGAGGTGAGATTAGGTGATTTGGGTAAGATTTAGGTTTCTATTTAATATTAAATTTAAATTTCACGAGAGAATATCTCTAAAGAAATAGTCTCCCATAATTTGATGATTGCTAAGAATATTACTCCAAATACTTCTCCATGATGCGGAACTAAGAATATTACTCCAAATACTTCTCCATGATGCGGAACTAAGAATATTACTCCAAATACTTCTCCATGATGTGCAGCTAATGCTTATGTTGGAAGCATTGCTTATTAATCATGTCACTATTATTAAAAGGGAATATATTAAATCTTAATTGAATCATTTCACTATAATACTTCTCCCTGGTTCACTACTAATTCTCATGTTGGAAGCATTGATTACTAATTTATGTCAATATTACTCCAAATACTTCTCCATGATGTGCAACTAATGCTTATGTTGGAAGAATTTCTTATTAATCATGTCATTATTATTAAAAGAGAATATATTAAATCTTAATTGAATATTTTTACTATAATACTTATCCCTAGTTTGTTGCTAATGCTTATGTTGGAAGAATTGATTACTAATTATGTGATACAAATTTATACAGGAACACAACAAATTACATAGATAACGATATATACAGAGATGCAATAAAAATAATACTTCATTTCTTTAATGTAAAATACTGAAATGTGCTTACAAACAGAAATGGAATAAACCAGCTAGGGTGATAGTAGCTTATCTCTGAGAAGAGATGTGGCGGCAACATGGCTCTGAACTGTGTTAAAATGAGACTCTAAGACCTATTTATTGTTGAGAAACAATGGAAAACTCTAGACATCCAAAAACCTAACCCTAGGAGATGAAACACCAAACTATGGGCCCCGTTTCGGGTAAATTGGTACATCAACTTCCCGGGGTCGTAACTTTGGCATACGATCTCCATTTGATGCGTACAATAGTTCGTTAGAAATATCTATCCGAGGACTACAACTTTGGGAAGAGAAACATCGGTCGATGGACCCATGTTGCTCCCATATTTCCAAAAAAAACGTCTTTTAGGGCCTCAAAACGGCTCCGGAAGTTCAGGACCCGAAAAACTGCTAAAAATAGTAAATTGTGCTACAATAAAGGAATCTGAAAAACTAAAAGAGACAATTGTGGGGGTCCAAATGGGATAGGTGGGTGGCCACCAAAATCCACCTAGATCAATATTACTCCAAATACCTCTCCATGATGTGCAGCTAATGCTTATGTTGGAAGCATTTCTTATTAATCATGTCACTATTATTAAAAGAGAATATATTAAATATTAATTGAATCATTTCACACTATAATACTTCTCCATTATGCCTACTTTTTTTATTTTATTTTTATTTTTTATATATATAAGAAAAAAAGTTATTACTATTACAATTTATTTTTTATTAATATATATATATAATATATATATATATATATTATATATATATAGATATATATTATATGACGGTGAGGTTAGTTCATTTGGGTAAGATTTTAAGTTTCTATTTATATTAAATTTAAATTTCATGAGAGAATATATCTAAAGAAATAGTCTCCCATAAAGAAAGTCTCCCATAATTTGATGATTACTAAAGAAAATATTTAATTATTTCTAAGAATATTACTCCAAATACTTCTCCATGATGCGCAACTAAGAATATTACTCCAAATACTTCTCCATAATGTGAAACTAATGCTTATGTTCGAAGCATTGCTTATTAATCATATCACTATTATTAGAAGAGAATATATTAAATCTTAATTGAATCACTTCACTATAATACTTCTCCCTAGTTTGCTGTTAATGCTTATGTTGGAAGCATTGATTACTAATTATGTCAATATTACTCCAAATACTTCTCCATGATGTGCAACTAATGCTTATGTTGGAAGCATTGCTTATTAATCATGTCACTATTATTAAAAGTGAATATATTACATATTAATTGAATCATTTCACTATAATACTTCTCCCTGGTTTGCTGTTAATGCTTATGTTGGAAGCATTGATTACTAATTATGTTGCTATTATTAAAAGAGAATGTATTCCTTAGTTTAATCATGTCACTATATTGAAAGTGAATGTATTTAATCTTATGTTGGAAGCATTGATTACTAATTATGTCACTATTATTAAAAGAGAATGTATTCAATCTTAGTTTAATCATGTCACTATATTGAAAGTGAATGTATTAATCTTAGTTTGAAGCATGTCTCCCTGGTTGAATACTTCTCCCTGGCAGTTTTTGCTTATGTTGGAAGCACTGATTACTAATCATGTCACTATTATTAAAAGATGCTTATGTTGGAATTATTAAAAGGTGATTATGTTGGAAGCGCTGGTTACTAATCATGTCACCATTATTAAAAGAGAACGCATTTAATCTTAGTTTAATTATATTATTATTATTGAAAGGGAATGTATTTAATTTTAGTTTAATCATGTCACTATTATTGAAAGTGAATGTATTTAGTTTTAGTATGAAGTAGGGATTACTAAAAGAGAATGTATTTAATCTTAGTGTAATCATATCATTATTATTACTAATGATATTATTATTATTGAAAGGGAATGTATTTAATTTTAGTTTAATCATGTCACTGTTATGGAAAGGAAATGCATCTAATCCTAGTTTGAAGCATGGATTACCAATCATGTTAGAGGGAATGTATTTAACCTTAATTTAAAGCATGGATTACCAATCATGTGATTTTCTGATGGATATATAGTGTCATTTCTACTTGTGTGGTTTATATAAGGGTTGGGAGAGTGACATTACTATTCGTGTGGTTTAGACAATGAGTGGGTGATTAGTCGTGTGATTTAGACAACGCGTGGGTGATTCGTTGTGTGGTCTTAATGATTAGTGGCGTGTGATATACTTTGGCATTACATGTTTTTGCGCCTTACTCTATATATTGTTGGCATTCTTACATGTCTTATTACATTTTTTAGTTGGATGTGTATGTTTTCTACACCCGAGGTCTTTTCTTTTTCTCTAATACTATAACTAGCACAACCACATTAATAAATGTGGTTGCTATGTGTCGTACGCATAGGGATATAGGTAAATATTTCACCAATAGATATATAGTCAAATCCTAAAAATGTTATGGAACCACAACCCTAACTCTAACCGCTAATACCTAAACCCTAATCTTTCAATTTTTTTGTGAGGTAAACACCCACAAAGGATTTGAACTAGTGATCTCTTTGCATGGAGTGCCTAAAGAATGTACCCATTTTAAATCAATCCAAAACCTCATTAGAAAAATAAAATTTATATTTAAAGCACTCATAATTTTAAAATTTTTATTATATAAAAACGATTAAAAAAATTCATATTCATGAAATTATTGGATTTCAAAAAATGTAACACATTTTTCCCAATGTATCAACTCATATAATGAAATTATAGATGGCGATCACAATTTTTCCTAAAGGAAAAACATGTTTGTGCTCTCACATAACCTAACATACAATATATGCAATCGTTATTTTGTAATTACTTTTACCTGTATTAGATATTTGTTCAATGTATCCTAGAGAATAATAATGCGATCTAAAATGTTTCAATACCAAATCTTACACCTCACAAGCTAAAAAAGAGCAAACCATGACAGTGAAAAGGTAGATAAACAATTCACAAACTTGAAATCTAAATAGAATCTAAAAGTAGATGGATTTACTTAAGGGAAATAGAAAATTTAGAAACGTGTTTCATAATGAATTTATATTTAACCACCGCCTATAAAATGCCAACAATTCTTTATGTTTGTATTCTGGAGCTATATTCCCAATCCTTGCAAATAAGACATTGTCAAGTTTTAATGAAAAATGAAAAGGTTGTTAGTTTCAATTAAAAGTAGTGTCAAAGAGGGAATCTTTATATTTTACCATATATCTTTCTTCATCTCAAATTAATGAAGAAACAAGAAACAAACAACCCACCTTTATAGTTGCTAAGGTACTAGAAAAAAGCAGGAAGAAAAAATGAGAGAAACTGGCAGTCCTTAGGTGAGGAGACCCTAAGGTTGCCCACAACGCTGGCTCAATTCATGAATTTACAAATCAATCAATACAATCTTATACAATGGAGTTTCGTTAGGGAGATGAAACAACCTACTAGAAAATAGGAACTACTTCCTCATTACAAACACAATCTTAACAATTACGGTTTCTCCATTATTTTCTAAGTTCCCCCCTTAATGGAGAAAGGGTTGATTTCCAAACCTAACATATCCCTAAACAATTCAAATTTCACCTTCCCGAGGGGCTTTGTGAAAATGCCAACAACATTTTTACAAGTATTTCAATATTCAATAAAAATTTCCTTAGACTGTATCTTTTCTCTAATAAAATGAAATTGGGCATCAACATGCTTTGTCCTTGCATGAAAAATTGGATAAGTTTCCAACTTGATGTCGCACTTGATCACTATAGCCTGCTTTTGTTCTTCTCGAACATCTTGAAGAACTCGCCTCAACCAAACAACTTCACAAGTCACTAAACACAAAGCTTTATACTTTTCCTTTGTAGATGACAAAGATACAATATGATGCTTCTTGCCGCCCCATGAAATAATTCCGACTCCAATACTGAATGCATAACCTATTGTAGATATTCTATCATTCGGATTACCAACCCAATTTGAATCTAAGTAATCTGTCAGCTCAACATCAAATGAATCAGTATATTTAAGACCAAAATCAATTGTTCTTTTAAGATACCCGAGCACTCCTTTTGCTATTCTCCAATGGATTTCTAGAGGTCTTACCATAAATTGACTTAACACACTAACATAGTATGCCAAATTAGGTTTGGTTGTAGTAAGATAATTCAAGCTTCCCACTAGTTTTCTATACAATGTACCATCTACCTCTTTTGACCCATCATCAAAATGCAGTTCCACATTCTGATGCATTGGAATAAACACAAATTTGCACTAATCCATATTAAACCTTTTGAGCACTTCTCTTACATACTTACCATGATTAACAAAATTCTTGCTTGCTTGTCTCCACACTTCAAGACCTAGGTAGTACTGTAACTCACCAAGATATTTCATTTCAAATACTTGTGACATTTTTGCCTTAATTTCATCAATCAGTTTGACTAAATTTCTTGTATTAATTAAATCATCAACATACAATGAAATCAATACTACATGCCCCTTTGCATCAAACTTGGTATACAAATTTGGATTGCTTTGACTCCTCATAAAACCCTGCTAAAGAAATAAGGAATCTAACTTTACATACCATGACTTGGGTGCATGCTTTAGTCCATACAAAGATTTTTTTAATCTGCAAACGAAATGTTCCTGCCCTATTTTCACAAACCCTTTAGGTTGTGTCAAATACACCTCCTTTAAGTCACCATTCAGAAAAGAAGATTTTACATCTAAATGGTGCAAATTCCAATGGTACTTTGTAGCTAATGTGATTAACAACCTAATGGTATTTAATTTAGCTACAGGTGCAAATGTTTCTACATAATCAATACCCTCCTTTTGTGAGAACCTTTTTTCCATGCTTTTTCCACCAATCTAGCTTTATATTTATCAATGCTGCCATCTGCTTTAAACTTGGGTTTGTATAACCATTTGCATCTGGTGGGCTCTTTTCCTTTAGGAAATTCAATTAATTCCTAGGTTTTATTTTTAGTTATAGATTCATGTTCTTCCTCCATAACTTTTCTCCACTCTTCATGTTCATTAGCTTCATTAAAGTTCATGGGTTCCATGACATTCAAAACACTAGTCATGAGAGCATAGCCCTTATGCCTTTTAGGTAGTCGAATCTTCTGAGTGGATTTCCTTCGTGCTTCACTGCTTTCACCTATGTTCTCTGAAATTACTTCTCCACTTCTGATTGGGCTATGATTGTTGGTGATGTCCACATCGTTGGATTCTTCCCCAAGCTTTTGCTGCTCACTATCTTCTGATTTTGCTTCTACTTTATTGTTTTCAAATTCACGAAGAATGTGCCATCTTTCATAGTTGTTATCCTTGTTTCTTTCATTTAGATGTTGATGGAAAATTACATATTTACTAATAACTCTGTGAGTAGATGGATCAAATAGTTTATATGCTTTAAATTTTGAACAATATCCTACAAAAATGCATTTAATGGATTTAGCATCAAGCTTCTTTCTTTCTCCTTTGGAATATGTGGAAAGGCATTGCACCCAAATATTCTCAAATGATGAACTGCTAGTTTAAAACCATACAAGACTTTGAATGGAGTCTTGAAATCAAGATAACTTGTTGTACTTCTATTCTTTAAATAAACAACAATACTAATGGATTTTGCACAAAAAACATTTGAGAGGTTCTTACCTTTGATCATACTCCGTGCACTCTCTACCAATATCCTATTTTTCCTTTCTGCAACAATGTTTTGCTGTGGAGTGTAGGGTACTGTGAATTGCTACACCATTCCATGATCCTTGTATTACTTGACGAAGTTCCCCAATCTATATTCCCCCCCTTGATCTGAACGAAGGATCTTTATATACTTCCCTGTTTGCTTCTCTGCCATGTTTTTGAATTCTTTGAAATACTAAAAAACATCACTCTTTTTCTTGAGAAAGTACACCCAAGTGTACCTTGTGGAATCATCAATAAAGAACAAAAAATAATAGGCTCCTCCTAGGGATTTGGTCTGCATGGGTACACAAACATCAAAATGCACAGGTTCTAATACATCTCTTCTTCTCCTATCAAAATTAGAGCAGAATTCGTCTCTGTGAATTTTTCCTAATGCACAACCTTCACAAGAAACATATTCATTATTTAACATAGGGAGTCCTTCAACCATACTTTATTTTTGCAGCAACAATAAATCATGATAATTAATGTGACCATACCTCTGGTGCCAAAGACTTTATGTTGACATAGTTGTAGAAGTTAGTGCTTGATGACTTTTGCTAGTAACATCAAGCTTGTACAAGCCTCCAACTCTGACTCCTAAAGCAACAACTTTGTAGTGATCCAACAAATATTTCACTATGCAATGTGTTTTGAAGAATTCAACCTTCAGGTTCTGATATGTAATTGTAGAAACATAGATCGAGTTTTTCTTATTCCAAGGCACATACATAACATTACAAATGTGCCTGACATTTCCATTTGGCAATGTTAGAGGAATATCCCCACATCGCTTAATCCGATATGGGTGATCGTCTCCAAGATAAATATTAACACCATTGCATACCTCAAATTCTCATACTAGATCTGTAGAATTTCCCACTGTAGATCACCTGATAATGCAATATACTAAAGCAAAATACTTGATCTACTTCTACAAACAAACTTGCCGAAGCTTAATCAATTTGAGCTAGATAAATTAGAACACATATAACAGAGAAGAAGAAATCATACATATGAAACACAGAAGAATACTCTGGGGAAAGCCTCAGCTGAAAACCCCAATATTTATATTATCATACAAGTGGAAATATGTTCAGATTACACAAATCATCATCTCACAAGCTATATTTCTCTCAGTACAATCCCTTTGCTGCTCATAGACAGTCAAAGGCTTCTCACAAGCCTTCTCCTCTGCCCTCCAAGCCTCCTGTTTGCTTGCACAGTTTCTCCCGGGGTCCAATGCTGCGACCTGCGTGAATTCACCTCTCACACTGCTCACTAAACTCAGAAGTAACTGCGCAATCCTGAAGGAGATAATTCCTTCTGCATGGATGAGTTTCCTATATAGGAAAAATCCTCCAACTGATAGTACAATGTCCCTTCCTCTGATCTCAGCTGGGTCTCTGACTGAACTGACATGCATGAGTTATTTATGAGAGAATATTCAGTTATCTGAAGTGCAACAGTTACATGCAAGCATGCATTAACTAACTGAACTCACAACTAGTTCCATAAACTATTGGAACTAATCTAACTGGACTTAACTTAGTTAACTGAGCTAACTAATTACAACTCATCCTGATCTCCTTTAATCAAGGGATAAATTCCTCAATCAATGGAGAAACTGTTGCATGTCTTCACATAGAATTCATGTTTGATTTTCTACAACTAATTAACTCAATATGATTTAATTAATTATTTTACAAACAACTGCTAACATCAAATTCGAATTTTAATTCTCAATTTTAGTTTAGGGACTAACTAAAATTGGAATCTATCTCGAAATACTATTTATAGAAATGCTGTTTTTAGCATTTCCATTTTTTCATTCCTTATTGCTATGTCCAACATTGGTACCTGAACTGCTATTTATAGCATTTCTATTTTTAACATTTCTTGTTGCCATTTTCAACAAGTTCCTATTGCATGTCATATGAATTGAAGCTCCATAGTCCACAAAACATGTTTTAGCATCATCCATTTCAGCGGACAATACAACATTAGACACAAATAGCTTGATATTTTTGAGATCAGAATCCAGGGCTTTTCCTGCAAAATGTCATGACTATCTTCTATGTTTATGCCTAGATTCATCATTTGTCTTCTTATAAAAGTCTTTGGCAAGATGCCCACTTCTACCACAGTAAATGGGTTTTATTCCATATGACAAACCTTGATTCGGTTTCAAAAATGGCCTTTTCTGAAATGAGCTTCCACCTTTGTTTTCTTCTCCTTGTTTCCCTTTGAAGAATTTCTTCTTTGCCACAAGTGCCAAATATGGATTCTGATGCTTCAAGTTCTTGCACCTCTCTTCTTCTTGCAACAATATGCCTATCAATTCCTCAAATTTTAGCGTCTTCTCCCTTGCTGTAAGACCTATAATAAAATTATGGTAGTCCTCTGACATTCTATTTAGAGTTATTATCACACGATCAATAGTGGGTACTGATTCTCCTATATCTCCCAACTTATCTTTCAAATCTTTCATAATGGAAATAAGGAACTAACAGATTCATTCTGTTCCATCTTAATATATTGGAGCTTACTCTTCAAAAACAAGACTCGATTTGTGTTCTTAGTTTCATACAACTCCTTCAATGCATTCCAAGTTGCATTGGAGGTCTAACAATCATGAATATAAGGGATTGCATTATCTTTAATAGATATCCTTAATAATACCTTTTCTTTGTTCTCTCGCTTCTCCCAGTCCTGAATTGATGCAGTTGTCGAGCTTGTAACAAGTTTTTCTTCTTCTCCCTTTGTGATGGCCTAAGCACCATAACCTTCCAACAATGTTCGCAACTTGAATTTTCAGTTGACGTAGTTCGTGTCATACAATTTAATTGCCTCGTTCAGGTATGTCTTTGCTAGTGGATTCGCCATCTTTTCCCAATGATTTTCAAGAGCACTTCCAAAGCTTTCAAATAAATTTAAATTGAGGCTAAAAAATATGAATATTCAACCACTTAAAAAAATTAAATCCCTCTGTTTAAAATATATAAGAGCCCCCTTTTTCCCTTAACTTTTTAAAACAAATTCCAAATGGGTGATCTTCCCCTTTTTTTTAGTATATAATTTTTCTTTTTAAATAAAATTATCCCCTTCACATGTGTGCCAAACAAAAACAAAGGCCTTTTAAAAAAAACACAATGTTCAAATGTGAAGTGGAGAAATCTTCACATATTGCTCCCTTTTAATATATATATATATATATATATATATATATATATGCTTACGTCCTCCACGTACTTCCCATTGACTAGTGCCACTACATTATTTGATAAGGCTAGGAAACATTGCAATTCCAAAAAATGGACAATCTGAAGTTTTCCTCCACCAACGCTCCTTTACTAGGAGTTATAAGTGGTGATCCAAAGAGACAATATCACATCATAGGTAGATGACATAGATGACATGGATCCTTTTTTGATAGGAATATGGCACATATATGTCGATCGATAAAAATGGCCTCATCAACTTGTAAGGGTGATCACCCGGCCAAGAAATTAAAGAATTCCTTTTCCGTTGAAATGGTGGTTCCAATTGGTTCAATTAGGGCCAATTACCCTTTATCTAAATCTCTGTTGGATTTTAATATCTCTATTCTCTCACCAATAGAGAAAGAGCACTCAAGATGACTCTCTTGCTACTAGCTTGGCAAAGAAAGTAACCCCTTAAGTTGATTTGGGGCTTAGCTAAACCACCTCTAATGATTTGCCTCTTTAAGTAGATGACTTCTAGAAATTCGGTCTTTAAACTAAATGCAAATATAACTTTATATTTCCTAAGACTATCTCGATTTGATGAAGGATTATTTCTCCATGCAAGCAAGAGAAACACTAATAATAATTGGGATTTTGTCATGAAAATATTATGATGAATATCTAGTTAAAGAAATAGTTCACTTAACTAACATTGTAATTGCTTATCATGCTATGTTTAAGAGATCAATCAATCATAACCGTTGAATCACTAACATTAGGAAGTAGTTCACATAATGTTAATGAAAACAACAAATAATGAACCAATAACATTAGGAATTAGTTCACATAACGTTACTGGTTATGAAATCAATATAAGATAGCATATTTATGAGAAAATAGTTACTTAGAAATATGATCTTAATAAGTAATGACAAGAGATAAATGATAACATATTTTTGTACTGAATATCAGATATCTAATCTACAATAAAAGAATTAATATTGATAGTAGTGCACAATATAAATTCCATAGACATAATTATGCTATAAAAAAGGAATGCAATTCGTTATTAAAAATTATAGTATCTTTATACAAACTAATCAAACCTCCTCTCCTGCTCAATACAAGATTTGATCTTCAACTAGCCTTCTCCAAGTCATGAACCTTGCTGATAGAAACAAAAGCTACAATAGTGCAAACCCCGCTTCTCTTTACACAACTTAGAATTGAAAGAGACCAAACCCCAATCACATAAATCATAGATCTGTGAAAGAGTCTCCTATTCTAACAATGCCTCTCTATTCTATTATATACTCTATGTCGTGCATCCCCCCCCCCTTCGGACTCATCCAAGAAGCCATATTTATACAGGGAGAAATAATAACAAACCCCCCATATCTCTCAACGACATAGTTTATTAAAAGAATATAGATCTAGAGGTTATGCTTCTATTGGAGCTCTGGTTGAATATAGATTTCCATGGTTAAGAAAATGTCCAACTTGGTTAGCGCTTTGATAAGATTGTACAACGTGCTTGGAACTGATAGGTGAAATTCATAGGCATGGTGATCATTGAATAACAACTTCAACAACCCCTGTGCATTTTAAGTTTACTTTGCGCCACCTAGAGGAGTTTCTTTGAGAATGTTGACTAAATGCATTAACTCTCATCGACTTTATACGCCTCTCTGTTATAACAAAAAATATAGTCAATGGTAAATAGTTGGATTTTATATTAAAATAGCGAAAACATATATTAAACTATAAACATGCGTTAAACTATACTTATGCCAAGAGACCTTTTTGAATTAATTAAGTGGCTTTTGAATTTATAATAGTAATAATAATGGCCGGAGCAAAAGTGACACATGGAAAGAGCTGATAGGTATCCATGAAATGGATATCATAAGTTTTGAAGCGATCGCAACATACCCAAAGTTACGATATTGTGGAAATATGATATAGAACAGACATAATTTTGTATTAAATCATTGTGGTAAAGAAAATCAAATCCACGATCATATCAGAGATCAGAAGATTAGGCCTTATAGGAGATTTTTAGATGTCTGCCATTTCAAAATTTCTGATATACGAGCGGGCATGATTTCACAATTAAACCAAATCTTAAATCATATCGGGTTTGAAATATTGGATATTGGTACGTTGGAAGTCAGAGCGAATATTATATCGTAGTTCGGAAGGATTGATTATCGGAATATCAACAGAGTTACATATCGGAATATCGATGATTCAAGGGATATGAATATCAGAGGTCAGAGTAGGAGGTTATATCGCTTATCAAAGATCAAAGATTTTAAAAGCTTGATGAGTTGAAAATCTTCGATTTCTGATACTTAGGAGCGAAAGTAATGATGTGGCAGGTGGGTCCTTCCGAATACTCATAGTTTATAATATAAATGAATTGTAGACACTTGGTATGAGGTTCGAGACTTTTGGATATTGGGGATTCTTAGGAATTCCTATGATATAAAAATCCAGAAACTCTGATATATATATATATATATATATATATTATATATATATAGCCACTTTATGATAAAGGGCTATGGCTTATAACCACTTTACAATAGATCTTGGTCTCGAGGACTATTTTCATATAATATATAGATATATAAACTTTTGTTAATAAAATATCTCTGCTGCTTTTATGATAAGGGCTATGGATTATAGCCACTTTACAATAGATCTTGGTCTCGGGGATTATTTTCATAATTAATTAAATTGATTAAAAATTAAAATAAAACAAACAAAAGTAATATTTACAAACCAAATTTGTATAATACAGAGATAATGTACATGTTATATAAATTGTAAGGCCAAGTCGATGAAAATGTCCAATCTTCAATTAAGTGTTGTTTGCAAACCAAACGTCCAAATGAGATCAAACGAGTTATGATAGGAAGACAAGAACAAATAAAACTCATTGAAGCAATCCAAACTCAGAAAATCAGAAAACAACATGACCAAGATTCAATCAAAGCATCCCCATAATGAGAATTAAGTGAATAATGGGGGGTTGTGTTTTTACCACAACAATGGCGACACAATAGGAAGAACCAATTATCCCGGGTTTATTATTTATCAAATCCTAAAAGGAAAAGGAGCAAGGTTGAATAAAATAAAAATGCTAACATTTAGACTCTATGAAATCCCTCAAAACAGAGTTTAATCATTTTGAACATCTCTTGTAGAAATCATAAGAGTAAGATCATGTTTACAATAACCATTAATTAATGACAACATAAACTAAAGGAGAAAATCTTAGAATTGTGTTTAGTAAGAAAGTTGAACTCTCATTGTCACAGGTAGAGCCACTGCTGCTAGCAGGTGTCCATAGCCTTGACAGAGTTACCTTTTTAACCCAAAGGAATATCAGTATTCCATTTACTATTTAGTATTTCAGAGAAGACATGTTTCATTAATAACTTTGAAAACCATTGTCCTAGCTTGATGACCAGATATGACAATGCCATTCACAAGTGTTGATAGTCATGAACAAGCCGACTCACGATGAGACCTCTTCTCTTACAAAGAGATATTGTGAGCCATTATACTAGATTGGTGACCTGTTGTGTTGTACAAAAATCCCCATTTAATAGAATCCTTTAGATAACAAATAGGGACCCTTTAGAAAATAATTTGATTTAAAATACATTATAATCCAGGCAAAAATCCAAAAACCCACTCCTAAGATTAGATCGCATTTCACATTTCGCAAGACGGATATAAAACATGTTAAGTCATCCTTTACATATTACGAAATTATGACGGACCCGACAAACGAATTAATTGTAATATCATAATATAGTCGCATCTGTCGGATCACAATTTCACAAATCGCAAAATTGCAAAACTGGTAAGAAAACATATCATGTGATACTGTAAATATCTGATTTTCTATGGAATACAAACCCACTGACACGTCATTAAAGTGATATCTCATGAATTAAGGGTGATACGTTAATAGGCTTTAATAACTTGCTCCGAAAAGATCGTTAGCATAATGTGAATTAATCTGAATCTTACGCAGATATCGTTTTAGATTATGGATATTTATGTTTCCAAGGTTCAAGAAATTCAATAGCTTTTCACCATTACAAATGCATTTATGTGTTTTTAGTTTCATTAATTTGAATAAGGTTTTCGTATTTGCATGCCGTTATACTCTTATTTCTTATTCTTTAGAATATCACTCGTGTATTCTTTGTGGTGATAGGACTGTAACAGAGAATTCATTACTCAAATGAATGATCAAGGTGAATAAGGGAAAGTGAACACAGTCCACGGCTGAAGATGTACTGCAATCATCACCTTTGTTTTATGATAAAACTTGTATACCAAAGTGTGGTACCGGATCCTAGGAAAATGTTTATAGCCTATTCGAGAGGGAGATACATAAGGAAGCCATGATAGATGATATGTAATATTTAGATGCTTCTTATCCTAAAGTTTCAAGCTCTGTCATGCATAAGATATCAGCTAGACCGAAATTATTACCCTTTGTTTATATGGTCAAATGGATTATTGAAAATGTGAATATTGAGGACAGAGAATTCGTGATCGCAAGGCAAGTATTCATTGGATCATTTAAACCATAGGATATCAGAAGAATGTATCATTTACCTCCTCTTCATAATATTTACGATAAAGCATTTGTGGAGAAATTTGCTGCTGACAATGAAGAACCCTTTGAAGCTATAAAACAATGGAGGGAAAATCCGAGCAAGCACAAAATGGATAGAACTGGTATGTACTCAGTAGTCTCTCTCGCTGCTTCTTATTTGTACATTGCTGTTACGTTATGTAGGTTATTTTTCTACGCAGATGCTACCAAGTTTTCAGTGGAATGGGTGCCTCTCATTGATGCCGCTTATAATTCTATAGTCATGGATTGGGCGAAAATTTTGTCAAATAACTTAGCCCGCCATATCTTAGAATATAGAAGGAATCATTATGTTACTATAAGAACCATTACTCCATTTTATATGTATGCCTATGTCATGGATGCCGTATGTTTCGATTTTCCTTTTCCAATTATGGGATGGAAGTTGACTCTTCAGGACCCCATGCCAATCCATGTGTATCATAAATCTCTTTGGAAATATTGTTTCAATGAAAATTTTTATCATATTTGTCAGGGGGTGATGCTCCCTATTTATGAGGCTATCTTTGACAAGAAAGCCCCAATATTATCAAAAGAATCCAAGGTTGATATTCAACCTGTGGCGAGGTGAAGAATTGTTTACATATATCCGATTTTTTGGAAGTAGTACTCCTCCACATGTGCTTCCATGGTATGTCCATGATAAAGAGTTAGCTAGAGAGATTGCATATCAGATTGTTACCAAAGGTGTAACCAAATCCCTCAAATATTCTATAAGATCTATCTAGCCTACTTTTCCACTTCGGTGTTGTGTTTATTGCTTAAATGATTTCAGACATGCACAAGTCGATGTCAAACACATTCATAGTCTGAATCTTGTTGAGTTTAGAGAAAGGAAATACGATCCTGTTAAAGTTGTGTATGATTTTACCACGACTATTAAGGTCAAGGCATTTGTTCATGAAAGAATCTCAGGAAGAAAGGTTATCTACTAATGGCTCAAAAGAGAATGCAAATAAAACATCCAATGATGCTGAATCACAAAAAGAGTATGTTATAGAGAAATACGTAGAAGAACCTTCCAACAATAAAAGTACTGACAAAGGATTTGATCAAGATCAAATGCAGAAGGAATGGGGGAAGTTTGAACAAATCATCATTGGGTAGTAGGAGTCAAGCACAAACTGTGCCCGAAACACCAAAACATCCCGAGAAATCTTTAGAAAAAGCTCTTGCTACTTGAGAAGATATTGAAGTAATTCTTTCTTTTCCTTCTTTAGAAATTGTTTTGAAAGAGGAAGAGATTCCTCCTTTGGA
Organism: Pinus taeda; assembly: GCA_000404065.3. Taxonomy (NCBI): domain Eukaryota; kingdom Viridiplantae; phylum Streptophyta; class Pinopsida; order Pinales; family Pinaceae; genus Pinus; species Pinus taeda. The sequence continues at coordinate 34,771 of APFE031437508.1, forward strand.
TATTTTTATAGTCCTAAACATCGAGCAGTAATATAGACAAAGGAAGAAGAGGAAAATTGACCATGCTGCTATTACTTTGCCAGACAATGAATCAATGGATGTTGCTTGGAAGGATACACCTATAGATCCATCTGAAAATTTGACCAAATTATCTTAGTTTGCAAGAGCTTATGCTTCTGCAACAATAGACAAAGTTAAAGAAGTAAGAAATTTGATCAAGGAGAAGAGGAAAGAATAAAGCAGCTGGAAGATAAACTCACAAAAGCAAAGGAGAATACAGAGGAATAGATTAAGTCATAGCTTGAAAAAATGTAACAGAGCTTTGACAACTTAAGAATTTAGAACCAGACAGATTTAAATGCTAAAGATACTGAAATCATGTAATTGCGATTTACTGTAGATCAGATAAAGGATTGCCCAAAAGTGGATGAATTCATCAAATAAGCTTTAGAAATTAATCTGTTTCTATCTAAGCAACAATCAATCTTCTGTAAGCAGTTAATAGAGATTAGTCCATCGTGCCAAGAAGATGATACATTAGTGGGTCAATTCAATGACTCTAAAATCAATTTTGAAGAAATAGATGAGAAAATATCAAATTTGATTACATGGCAAGATAATTCAAAAGGAAAGATAACAGAATTGCCAAAAGTAAGAGAATCTCATAAGGATTCTCTTCACTGACTGCGAAATATAGATAAAGCAGGCTGAGAGGGCAGTTTCAAGTGAAAGCGAAGCATCAAACAATATAATTGAAACTATTTTTTTAAGGCTTCTGCAACTAGTACTTTGTGTGTAGTCTTCTTCCGGAGTTCTCTCATACATGGTTGTTTGAATTGATGTTTCGAGCCATCCACCATGGCTCATCATCAGGATAGATCATTAATAATTGATACTATTAATGATAATCTTTGGTATGCAGGTTTCATCCAAAGATGTTCGCCATGAAATTTGCTTGAGATTGATGATTTGCAGTTAATCTGGCACGATAGCATTGTAGCAAGAGAACAAAGAATCAGACAACTGGTCATATTTGGTAAAACTGCATAGTCAATAAATGGCCCTGCAATGCTTAACCAATTCAATCATCCATATGACGCCACCGCTATTAGATACAATTTATGCAGGATAGGTAAAGATAAGAATTAAGAAGCCTTCAAAAGTTAAAGCTATGATGGATATCTATGAGAAGTGGAAGAAAATGAGGAGCTAACACCAATCATGACTAGATTTTTAAGTTTTTAAATAAATTTTAGTGTTGCATTTTTGGCACTGATTCTAAGGAGAGTCGTTTCACGCCCCAGGATTTAGTGCTTAGATATTTTTAAAATATTTATTTTGGTATTTAAACCCATTTCATGTATTTAGAAAGGGGTCTGACAATTTTATTTGAAACTCTTTAAAAACATGCACTCCTATACTTTTCAAAGTTTTTCTTTAATATTTGAAGGTCTACTCCATGAAAGTTTATCTAAGAAATCTTGTTAAGGAATGCACTTTTTTTCTTTTTTCTTTTGTGATCAATCTTGGAGAAGACACATGGATTGCAGCCTAATTGTATATGGATGATTCGTTTCACATCAGGTAATTTTATCATTGCGTAGTGATTATTTTATAAGTGATTAAGCTGTTTCTTTTTCATGTTTATTGTTTGTCAATTATATTTTAATACACCCTGTTATTATCTCACTTTTTGAATTATAGCTGAGCTTCCATCTTTTGATTTTTGATAAGCAATATATTGTTAGATATTTGATGCGATATATTGTTACAATCAACCATTTAGATTAACTATTTAATCAACATAGCTATTTTATGAATGTTTTATACTTCTTGTATGAATAATCTTTATTATCATTCAAGGTAGTCTAGATTGCACATATATTGATTTAAATCCGGGTACATAGTAAATATAGTTTAGTTTGTTTTTCTATTGAAACCATCCTCATCTACCAAATCAATTTTGATAATCAAAATGCATACCCCATTCTACCATCTTTTTCAAAAATTGGGAAACTGGTCCCATAAATCTAGTCGGAGCCACTAATCCAAACGAATAAGGGATGGTATTCAATTCCTCGATCGGGTGGTTATCCTTGATGTTGTCACAACAGATTTCGAGGGTTCAACATTTTGGAACTAGAAGGAGGGCCAGATTGTGAATGACAAGATAATATAAATCAGAAATCCATTCTAAGTGTAAAACTCCCTCACCATCACCTCCAAATTCTTGGTCACATTATAGATCTCCAAATCCCAAATGTGAAGTTGTGAAAAAGACTCTTCAATCCACTAGTGTTTCCCCTAAGAAATCAGATCAACCTTCCTCTATAGAAACTCCCAAAGTACAATATTTATTTCATAAACTAGAAGGAATTTCTCTGTCTCAAGACGAATATGAATTATCTCAAGCCAACGTTTCTTCATATTTTCCTTCTTCTCGAAGATTAACTAGATCGCAGAGTGAAAAATCTAGAATACCTCCATTTGAATTTCCTCTACCCCATCCTCGAAGGAAAACTTAGAAATCTGAGTCCGAAACTCATAGTGATATTCTTTCACCATCACCACAAAATCCCTCATTTATTCCATCATCTTCATCTCAAACACACCCTATCTAATCATCCACTTCACCATTTCAAATAGTTATTTACACCGGTACAAGAGCACAATATTCCTCCACTCAATCACCTTCTACTACTGGTACATCTTCTTCCACACAGATACCCATAATGGCTCAAAGATCATGGAAAAATCTAGGATCCGTGCAAATGGAAGGACCATTACATCCATTACATGCCCATCTAGAAAAATGGTTTCCGAAATTCAATCCTGATGATGGTCTTCCTGCAGAAGAACATATAAACAACTTCATGCTGTCTATAAACCTAAATGGAGTTGTAGAAGAAGATGCAAGGATCAGCAGGATCTTGGTACTTTTCATTACCATATAGTTCCATTGATAATTGGAACACATTCCAGGAACAATTCCTAACTAAGTTTGGAGATGACTGCTCAACAACTACTCTTCTTAATGATCTCTCCAACTTAAAAGCTGAATCTAGAGAACCAATTAAGGATTTCAATTCACGTTTTAACAAACTATTAAATAAAATCCCAGTGGCATCGAGACCAAGTTCTGAAGTACAGAATGAATGGTACATTTATGCTCTTCCCTCAAATGCAACTATTTTTGTTGATAGAGCTACCAAGCCAACCTTGGCTGAAAACATGAAAGAAGCTATAGCTATAGAGAAATGAATTTTAGATTTAGAAAATAAAAATGCATTAGAAGAAAGAAAATCCAAAAAGGTCACCTTCAAAGGCAAACCCAAGAAGAAAACACCTAAAGATCCTTTCAATCTTGAAGGTTTGCAAAAAGTACTTAAACCCATGTCCAATGAAATGGTTGACATAAAAAAGCAAGTAGCTGAAACTTATTCTAAAAAGACCTTTAGAACTTTTAAAAGAAATCCCATCTACGATCCTAAACCTCCAAATACAATATCAAATGTTGAATCAGATTTGGAAGAAGGAGAGGTATCAACAGCTGAAGAAAAAAATGATGATGAAGAACTAGTTGAAGTACATGGAATGTGGGATTTCATTATTCCTTTGTGAGACAATGAAGAAGAAGAAGAATATTTACCTATAGCCACCAAAAGCAAGAGCACTGTTAATTTGCCACAGACAACTCAAAAACAAAAATCATCAACTCCCACTATCAAAGAAAAAGAAATAGGTAATAAATCTTCTCCCAAGTCTACTGAGACAACTCCTCCTCAATCTAATTCTTCACCTTCAGCCAAAACCTTGTTAGTTTATGATGATATGGAATACAACATAGTTGAAGACATGAATAAGACTAGAGCTAATATCATTAGTCCAAGCACCTTACCTCACATTTTTTAGCATTTAACATTTCTCCAATTCCAAGACTTCAGAATGAAAGTGATGATATTTTGGCTAACATTGCATCCAAACTCATACCACCAGGAGATTATAGTCCTGACCGATTTTCTATAGAATTAATTTTTAGACCTTCTATTCCTGATAATATCACCCATTGGCGAGTTTTTAATGACGATCTAGATATCATAAACTTTCTAAAATCTGAAGGCTCGTATGTTGACCAAATAATAAATGAAGACCAACATGACAACCAACTCAAACAAAAGACAAGTGAAAATCCTATACCCAAATATGTAGTTAAGCTGGAAGATTTGTATGACCTTAAAGACAGATTCAAGAAACCAGCTAACTCTAAACTTCAAATTTCAACATTGAAATTTGAATTAGTAAATCTTGGGACTGATATTAAGCCACAAAATATTGATCTAGGTCTTGGTCTTGCACCCGACCAAAGGTTAGCCTTCATTCATTTGTTAAGAAGATATATATATATATATATATTTACTTGGAATTATGATGATATTAAAACATATGATACTTCTATCATACATCATACTATTCGTATGATATCCAACTAAAATCCTATACAACAGAAGTTGAGAAAGATTCATCCAAATTTGGAAAATCAAATCAAATCTGAATTAATTAAACTTCTTAAAGCCAAAATAATTTTTCCTATTAGATATTCAAGGTGGGTTTCTAGCTTAGTACCAGTCAGAAAAAATGGTGATATTCAAATTTGCATAGATTTTCACAATCTCAACAAAGCTTATCAGAAGGACAACTTTCCACTACCTCCTATGGAACATGTAATTTGTTAGCTGCAGGCTCAGAACTAATGTCTTTTCTGGATGGATTTTCAAGTTACAATCAAATTCTCATACATCCAGATAATCGACTAAAGACCACATTCAGAACCAAATGAGGAACATACGCTTATCAAAAGATGCCATTTGGATTAATCAATGCTGGTGCGACATTTCAAAGAGCCATGGATATAACTTTCAAAGACTTGGTGAATAAAACTGTAGTCATTTATTTAGATGATATAACTGTATATTCAAGAAAGTGCAGAAATCATTTAAAGGACTTAAGACAAATCTTTGAACGTTGTAAATGGTACAAAATTTCTCTAAACCCAATGAAGTCTTACTTTGCTATAAGTGAAGGTAAAATTCTAGGATTTATTGTATCTAAATATGTCATTCACATAGATCCTAATAGGATAAAACAAATTTCTGAAATCTAACAAAAAATCCATGCAGTCCTTCCTAGGTCAGATAAATTTTGTTAAAAGATTTGTCCCTGACTTTTCATGAACTTTTTTACCCTTGCAATCCATGATCAAGAAAAAATCTATTTTTAAATGGGGACATACCGAGTGAGAAGTTTTTGATCTTATCAAAAAGGAAACTATAAATTATCCCTCTTTAACAACTCCAAAATTTTCTAATCATTGAATTTTATATACTTTTGCCTCCGAAACATCATATGCAGCTATTTTGACACAAGTCAATGCTAAGAAAATTGAAGCACCAATCTATTTTTTTAGCTCCAATTTGCAAGGCGCTGAATTGAATTAATCAGATGTTGAAAAGAAGGCTTTTGTTGCTTTCAAATCAATAAAACATTTCAAACCTTTTCTTCTTAAAACACAAATTAAAGTAATAGTTCCATTCTCCTTTGTAAGAAATTTACTAGTGCAAAGAGAATTAGGAGAGAAAAGGGAAAATTGGGTGACAACATTGCAAAAATATGACATTGAAATTAGACCAGCTAAAATCATCAAAGGTCAAGGTTTTTGTAGAACGTTAGTAGGAGCTTCCAACATATCAGCAGATGAAGATTCAGGTAATACTGTGCAAATATTTGAGGTGAATCTAAATGACTCTGAATCCCAATATGATGATTTATTTTTCTATTTGAGAAATGAATTTACTCCTCCTGAGCTCAGTTATAAAAGGAAAATGGACTTAAGGTTAAAAGATGATAAATATAAAATAATTGAAAATGTGTTATTTGGAAAAAATTATGATTCCATTCTAATAAGATGCCTCGAGAAAGCTGAAGAAGAAAATGTTTTGCAGGAACTCTAGGATGGCGCAGCTAGTGGACATTTCGAAGGAGATACACCAATGCACAAAATTCTTCATGCCAGTTATTATTGGCTAACATTGTTCAAAGACATTCATGAATATGTGAAAAAATGCAAAGTATGTCAAACAACTACTGGAAGACAAAGGAAACTGACATTTCCCTTACAACCTGTCAAAATTGAACAACCTCTTGAACAATGGGTATTGGATGTCATAGGTTTGATCATTCCTAACTCTTCAAAACAACATAAATACATTCTTACTGCAACAAATTATTTTACGAAGTGGGTGGAAGAAATTCCACTAAGAGTAGTCAATTCTGATGCAATTATCGAATTCATTGATCAATTCATCATAACCAGATTTGGCCTACCCAACGCACTCATGTTTGACAACGCATCTTATTTTGCTGGAAACAGTATGACCAAATTCGCACTAAAAGTAGGTTTTAAATTAAATTATTCTGCCATTTACTATCCCAAGGGAACGGGTTAGCAGAGTCAACCAAAAAAAATCTCATTAGAATCATTAAACGAACTGTTGACCAAAGCCAAAAGAATTGGCACAAATCTTTGAAATTTTCTCTTTGGGCAGATAGAATCAATGAGAAGGCCTCAATATGCACTTATACATTCAAATTGGTTTATGGGAAAGAAGCTATCATTCCATCTAATCTATCTATTCCCTCTCTATCCCTAGTACAATTCATTCAAGAAACTCCTTCTTCATTACAATTAAGGCATGATCAAATTATCAAATTAGAAGAGGAAAGAGAGAAAGAAAAGATTGCACATGTTCATCATCAAAAATTAGTTAAAACTTCTTTTGATGCCAATTCAGTTTCCACTAAGTCATTTCAAATCAGAGATCTTGTCTTGAAATGGGACAAAGCACATGAGGAAAAAGGTAAGCACACCAAATTCCAAAGACTGTGGCCTGGTCCATTTCAAATTGTGGAACAAGTAGGCCCATCAACCTTCATATTACAAGATTTATCACGAAGAAGAGATTCTCTTCCTGTTAATGGGATTATCTTGAAAAAATTATTTTCTTAGGAGATAACCTCTCCTTATTGTACATTATCGCATTTATCTTTTTGATTGTTTTGCTTTCTAGGAAAATAAATGTTGAATAACATTTACTTTTTGCTTCACAATAAATCTTCTTGAAATATTATGATTTTTCACTTTTAGAAGCATAGGTCGTTAAGGAAACAATTATAACATTTGAAAATTAGCTTAGTTCCATGAATCTCTGAAATTGTTTTTTCCACCATAATTATTTATTCTTTGAGAAACCTCCAACCTTTTAAAAACTTTTGTTCTTTTATCAATCAAGAAAAGTATCCTTAACAAAGTAAAGAATATCTGCAGATAGGCATACTCAAATCTACAATTGTCATCCAGAACTTATAAAGAGTCAATGGTTCTCCCCATCTATTGATGATGCTGGACCCACCAACATGTCTGGGGATTTCCCCGATAAGAAGTCCCAATTAGACCTCAGACAATTTGGTGTAGGATTCCCAACAGTAGGTCATACGGTAATGCCTTGACCATGATTTCGCACAGAGGCAGGTAAGATGTCTTTGTTGGTAGCAAGGGTGTGACATATGCAGTAAGCCAATCAAGGTGCATGAGAGGTTCTAGCACATGAGGTTTGAGATGAGTGCGCCCCTTGGAAACCTGTGATAGCACAGAGTTAAGAAGGAAACACATGAGAAAGGATGCATCACAACATGGAAGGAAAGTTAGCTAGAAATCCATAGTGATGGTTAAACCAACAACACATTTAAGAAAGATTCATACATATATACACAGAAATATCTATACATGCATGCGTAAGAAAACATATACATATGTAATTTAGAGTAAACAGATAGCTGAAATACAATACAACATATGCATGAAACGTGCTAGATCTTGTTGCATTAAGAAGTGTAAGTTCCAATCATACAATACATCCATGTCCAACCACTAGTTCTGACAACGGAATGTTACAACCACAATCGCCTGCTCTTCCAAAGAGATATACTAGCTCTACGTAGTGGAGAAGCCAAGGCTTGTTACAATATTGTCCAAGCTCTCTCTAAGATAGTCCTATCGGATGCTTGGTTGACCAAAAGCCTATATAATGAGTTATGAGGGACTATTTATAGCAAAGGGTGGGGTGGCCCTTGACATTCCCCTTTGTGAAAGTTCATCTACCCTCATGACTCTTCATCTACTCTATGACTTTTACATCCAACTATCGACATTTAAACTTACACTTGACAAGACGTTACATTACAATGCACATGTACCCATGTGAGACAAAATGGCTTGAGAAATCCATGCAAGACATCACTATGACTCAGGCAACCGTGGGAAGTCCATCTCTTCAACATCCTTGCGATGATCAACAGTAGCAAACTGATGCTAAGATCAGTAGTCCGTGTGCTCCAAGGTTACATATTTATGGAACCTGACTCTTGCCTCCATAGCATTTGGGTACACTGCTTAGGCTCCTCTGTCAAACTCGTTCGAAAGAATGCGCATCATTGTCTTCAACACGGCCATACCAACAACATACTTGTGCATGATGTCTGCACTAATTGACAAGTCTGGGTTGGTGGCTATGTGCATCAACTCGTCAAAGTACGAGTCAAGTTTTACTCGAACCTGTGCCTTTGTCTTTGCTTGGGTGAGAGTCTCAATAGATGGTGTCACATGTGCGTGCACCACAACATCCATACTCTTGAATACACGTGCATGGGAAGCCTTTAGACTAGTGATGAGCTGCGGGAGCTCTTCATAGTTTCAAATCTGAGTCCATATGCGTGCCTTCAACTCGACCGCTTTGGGATTCACATCTTAGGCAAGTGAAGTGGGGATCCCTTGTATCTCATCATCGATGTTTGCATGTAATCAACAGAAACATGCACATTCAACAATATACATGCTCTTTTAGCACATCATTGCTGCCATCTGTTGAGATCGACGACTGCCTTATGCACGATACCAAACTTGGAATACAATGCCCGCATGACTGTGTCAAGGGAAAATACTTCATCTAGTATTGCCTTCTTCAATTCTTCTTGGGCGGACACTGTCACCAACTCTTCTCCTTGCTCGGCCGTTTGTAGCTCCTTAGCCATTCGCTCATTCTCAACTATCAGAAAGCAAACACTTGAGCTAGTGGCTTCGACACATGCTCTGGTAGCATCAGCCAAGGCTGCTAGATGTTTGAGTATGTCAGAAATGATCAATCATTCCTCATACTACATAGGAGATGTGTGATCCTCTGGAGTTGACACTCTACGAGATTGCACAAATCTATGTTGAGACTCTTCAAATGAGATGTTGTGCATCTCTGCTTCTGGCTAATCTCAAAGGATCTTAGTGTCTTCTTGGTTGCTTGGGACTTTCTCATCTTCTGGATGCGGTGGAGCTGGTGGGTCGACCTCTTGGTGGTGAGGCATGAGGTCTATGTCCTACTCTAACTCAAGTTGCTCCATATCCATATCCATTTGTTCAAGCGCATGCTCTATCTCTTGAGTGAATTCCTGCTCCTGTGATGGTTTACCCTATTTTCCTGATTCCAGCTATTCTGATGAGTCCACTACCTATATGGGCTATCATTCTGCAAGAAAATCACTAAATATTGTGTACTTAATGAAGCAGGACATGTTGTGAAATGTTGGTAGAGAGGTTCCAAAACAAATCTAAGGCAAAATTTTGGAGGGTGGTTGTAGCCGCTACAACACTTGGCGACACATTGGCAGAACTCCAACTCTCTGAATGAACCTTGTTCATGAAAAGCAAGTCTATCACCTCTGGAAGTATTGTTCTTTTCTCAGCTCATCTTGGTTTCACACTATCTTGATTGAAAGATGTAGCCTTTGCCAAGCTCTTGGTCGATTGACACACATTCCAAGCCAAGGCAACACAATTGTTTCGATTGGGGTTGAGGGGTATATTGGTGTACAAGCATTATAGTCGTCAGAGTCTTAGTTTCATCTCTGGTGTTGCTCCGCTGCCAGTAAGCCTGGACAGTACCCGACGAAGTCACATGGGAACACAAGCATGGCTCCGCTACCAATGAGCCTGGTCAGTACCCCGATGGAGTTACTTGCATCACGTCTCTGTGCAGGAAGCCTTTCTCTTCTTTCACCTTATTCATTTTTCATTTTTTCATTACTATGCATAAAACTTATTCATTTTAGAGGCAGAAGAGGGATCCTGACTTATTGATAGCAGAAGAGGTTGTTCCTTTAGAGAAGTAGTTTATTATATCCCTCTGACGTGCTTATTAAGGTTTTCCCCCTCACCTTACTCTACTTGAATGAGCTAACAAGGGTTAACCCAAAAACAACCGGCTAGAGTAGGTGATACTAGTTAGTGTGCAAGCGTTGTGTTTTCACCAAGGTTCACTTTGAATAGTACATATTTCCCATCGACGTATCATGGACTAAAAGTAACAAGTTATTCATACAGAGGCAGGATGACAGATGACTAAGTAGTGATAGCTGCATAAGGCCTCTTGCACTTTACCCAGCTTGTTTCAAGAGTCATACATGGTTTCATGCGAAACTAACCTACGAACAAAATAAGCAAACAAATGACAAAGCAAAGTGGAAGCAGAAGTAAATGCAAAGCGAGTAAGTAAACAAGAAAGAAAAAAAACAAGCAAAAGTAAGAAAACAAGCATGCAAGCAAGCAAACTGAAAGCAAACACTACTCCTACTCCTAAGCTATCGGTGCATGGGCCTGATCATGTGAAGTGATATTTCCAATGCATCCACTGACACATTGGTTGAGCCATGTTGGTGAAGGCTTGGTCCGTGAGCAACCTGGTTGTGTGAACTAGCAAACAAGAAAGATATAACAATGAATACAAACACACTTCATGTTTAAAAGTGTCCACATGACATAAGTGAGTGCAAGTACATGACATGTGGTCCATGGAATTGTCATGGTGTTGTGCGACACTGCGTTCAACTTTGAAGCATACAGATATTCTTGACTGTGGCATGCAAGCAAATGAAAGAAACAAATGCAACTTGTGTCTTTTACATGTGCTTGCAATGTAAGATTCCTTCAATGCATGAGCGATGGGATCGTGCAGTTTGAGTGGAGGAAACATGATCTGTGCATGAGATTTATCTTCAATGCATACAGATGAGTGAAGAGGAGCCTTGGGTGATTGAAAAATTTCCTGATCAGAAGTGAAACCAACCTCAAGAGAGCGAGGGCCTGACATAACCATCAGCTCGGGCTGAAGTGCCTCGACAATCTTGGGTGTTTCGACTTCATCGTTAGATATATCATTATAAATCGGTGGCTTCGAAAAATAAACTACAATAGAATCATGATCATGATCGAATATGGGAGTAAACGGATCATGATAGCCATGATCAGAAAAATCAATGATATCATCGACATCCTCATGATCTAATGAACCAAACAGAGGGGTAGATGAAAAGCGGACAAATTCATCCTTTGTGTTTCTAGAAAAGGCAGATGAAAGATCAAGTGGATTTTCAATGAATAGTTCATCCTCTCCATTTTCAGATGATGGACTGGCATATGGTGTGTCCTACGATTGATGAACAATGGGTGCATCTGTAGATGAAGATACATGTGCAAAATCATGGATGGCAGGTTCACCAAAGATGTCAAGAAGGAAAAAAGGAGGCTCAGACGGAAGGGAGTCATCTTTCACCGGGTGTTGATGCTCAAGCTCCCAGTCATACTCTTCATGAATGACAATGCATGTTGGTTGTGTAACACCAAGTCTGTTAGTGGCTTGTTTCTCGTTCAGAACAAGTGTAGAGTTCGGAATGGAAAAACACAAGATAATATCATTTGGAGGATTAGTTGAGTACGAAGATGAAGGTTGTGAAACAAAATGCATATGACAACTCAGTGGACTCACAACCAAATCTGTGTGAAAATTAAGCGACGTGATGTTGAGAGGATGTGACAGCTGAACAGATGTGTGAGCATGATCTCCCACATCACTCTGTAGTGGTGGAGCTGTTTGATGAGGGGACGGTGGATAATCACCTGTGATAGTGACTGTATCCATCTGTGATTGTGCAGCTCCATCATTGAAGAAGACTGATTGAGGATTGAGTTCAAACTTCTTCTTGGGATGGGCAGATTTATTAAGAAAATACTCGAATCGGTCCCAAAGATAGAAAAATTTCATCTAGATCTTCGGAGCTTGAAACTGCAAATCATGGAAGCATTACCAAAAATCCATAGGTGGTTCATGTGGAGCCTTCTATTGTTGTAACAATTTTTGGTCAAGATGTTCTGGATCAAAATGATAGAAAGTGTCTTCAATGATATCACATAAGTGCTCAAGTGAGTGCACGCTGTTAGCCGGTAGGCTGCACAATCACCGATGTGGAGATTCGCGAAGTGTGTATGCAAGCAACAAACTGGCCTATTTGTCGGAACATCCATCTTCCTCATGAAGCATGGAAAGGAAGTCATGTAAGAACTTAGGGAAGGCCACCTTGCCTTCACTATAATACCTGTATGTGGACAAGAGATCGAAAAACTCCCTCATGATGGTAATAGATTCGACATGCGAAAAACATCGTGGAGGGAGGAGAGTGAAAGAATCCATGATAGATATGCAAAGGTTCAAAATAGGATGAGAGGACACAACTTGTCATATGGCCCTCCTTCTAGTGCCATAAATGTTGACGGTGCTGGACCCGCCAACATGTCAAGGATATCCTCGATAAGAAGTCCCAATTAAACCTCAGACCATTTGGTGTACGAGTCCCAGTGGTGGGTCATACAGTAATGCCTTGACCGTGATTTCGCACTGAGGAAAGTAAGATGTCTTTGTTGGTATCAAGGGTGTGACATATGCAGTAAGCCAAGGAAGATGGATGAGAGGTTCTCACACACGGGGGTTGAGATGAGTGCACCCGCTGGAAACCTATGATAGCACGGAGTTAAGAAGGGAACACACGAACAAGGATGCATCACAAGATGGATGGCAAGATATCTAGCAATCCAAAGTGATGGTTAAACCAACATCACATTTCAGAAGGATTCATACATACATGCATAGAAATAGCTATACATGCATGTGTAAGAAAAAAAATACATATACCATTTAGAGTAAATAGATAGCTGAAATACAATACAACATATGCATGAAACACATTGGCTCTTGTAATATTAAGAAGTGTAAGTTCTAGTCATACAATACATCCATGTCCAACCACTAGTTCTGACAAAGAAACGTTACAACCACAACTGCCTGCTCCTCCAAAGAGATATACTAGCTCTCTACATAGTGGAGAAGCCAAGGTCATTACAATACTGTCTAAGCTCTCTCTAAGATAGTCCTATCAGAAGCTTAGATGACCAAAAACCTATACAATGAGTTATGAGCTACTATTTATAGCAAAGGGTGGGGTGGCCCTTGACATTCCCCTTTGTGATAGTTCATCTACCCTCATGACTCTTCATGTACCCATGTGAGACAAAATGGCTTGAGCAAGCCATGCATGACATCACTATGACTCGGACAACTGTGGGAAGTCCAACTCTTCAACATCCTCCCGCTGATCAACAATATCGAACCGATACCAAGATTGGTAGTTTGTGATGGTGTCCATGTACTCCAAGGTGACATCTTTATGGAACTTGACTCTTGCTTCCATAACATCTGGGTACACTGCTTGGGCTTCTATGTCCAACTCATCTGAAAGCATGCATGTCATTGTCTTCAATGCGGCCGGACCAACAACATACTTGTGCATGGTGTCTGCACTGATTTACAAGTCTGGGTTGGTGGCTATGCGCATCAACTCATCAAAGTACGAGTCAAGCTGTAGTCAAATCTTTGCCTTTGTTTTCGCCTGGGTGGGAGCCCCAATAGATGGGATCACATGTGCATGCACCACAACATACATACTCTTGAATACACGTGCATGGGAAGCCTATAGACTAGTGATGAGCTGTGGGAGCTCTTCATAGTTCTGGATCTATCTCCGGATGCGTGCTTTCAGCTCGACCACTCTGGGATTCATCATCTTAGGCAAGTGAAGTGGGGCTCCCTTGTATCTCATCGTCCATGTTTGCATGTAATAAAAAACAACATGCATGTTCGACAAGATACATGCTCTTCTAGCACATCATTGCTGCCATCCGTTGAGATGGACAACTTCCTTATGCATGGTACCAAACTTGGAATACAACACCCACATGACTGTGTCAAGGGACAATACTTCATCTAGTATTTCCTTCTTCAGTTCTGCTCGGGTGGATGCTATCACCAACTCTCCTCCTTTCTTGGCCGTCTATATCTCCTTAGCCATTCTCTCATTCTCAGCTATTAGAAAGCGAACACTTGAGCTAGTGGCTTCGGCATATGCTTTGGCAGCATCAATCAAGGCTGTTGGATGCTTGCACATGTCAGAAATGATCACTCATTCCTCATACGGTGCAGGAGATGTATGATCCTGCGGAGTTGACACTTTGCGAGATTGCACAACTCTATGTTGAGACTCATCGAATGAGATGTTGTGCATCTCTCCTTCCGGCTGATCTCCAAGGATCTCAGTGTCTCCTTGGTCACTTGGGAATTTCTCATCTTCTGGATGTGGTGAATCTAGTGGGTCAACCTCTTGGTGGTGAGGCATGAGGTCAATGTCCTGCTCTAACTCTTGTTGCTCCATATCTATATCCATCTGTTCAAGCGCTTTCTCTATCTCCTGAGCGAAGTCCTTCTCCTACGATGCTTTATCGTGTTTGCCTGATGCTAGCTGTTTTGATGAGTCTACTATTTGTACGGGCGCTATTTCATTTGTTTGGACATGTTTCCCCCGCTGCTGTACATGTTGCTATTGCGCTTCCCTCTCGTGTTTACGCAGCTCCTGTTCCTTTCGGAGTTTCTCCTTCAACTCATGTAACTCTTTCTCTGTTTCCTCTATTCTCTTTTTCTCTCTCTGCCTTTGTGCATTTCGCTTGTTGCGCTATTGCCTCTTTTCCTCTATAGCCATAGCTGCTTTCTCCACAAGTGGATCTGCTCATAAATTTCAGCTTTTCTCTTCCTCCATGTGATCGACAATCTTCCTCTTTCCCTTGTCACACACTGGTATGTTCACCTTAGCTGTTGCTGCTTCTTCTGATGCTCTCCGGGATGCTACTTCATGTTACTTCACTAACAATTCCACAATGAGGCTCATC
This sequence comes from Pinus taeda, assembly GCA_000404065.3. Lineage (NCBI taxonomy): Eukaryota > Viridiplantae > Streptophyta > Pinopsida > Pinales > Pinaceae > Pinus > Pinus taeda. The sequence continues at coordinate 49,979 of APFE031437508.1, forward strand.
TATTCATTGGGTTTGGAGAAACTATAGCAATATCTCCATGGGTCCTCCTCCACCCAATGAAATGCCCCATGGATCCAATTGAACTGTACTCTTGCATAGTGATCTTTCACAAGAAATTCAAGTCATATGGATTGTAACTTCGGAGGTCAAATGGATACTTCTTCATTTGTTCTGCTTCGACATTTTCTTTCTTGAAACTTCAAATCTCATATAACCCGATCCATAATGAAAGAGCAGGCCAAGGTTCCTTCTTCTTTCGGTGCAGTCTAGCTTTCAATATTGCCGAGATGTGATATGCTACTTCTTGCATGACGAGTATGTCCAAGGCAAACTTCGGTAGAAGATGCAGAGGCTTCTCCGCATTGTACATCTGTATGAAGGTGCCAGATGGTGAGGCATACCAATCAGCTATGAATATTAGTGCCTCCATTTCTTCCTTCGACATGCAGGGTGGATCATGTTCGAATATTATCTTGTAAACTGAGGTGACAAAATGATCAGACAACCGTGTGATAGCTCCTCTGAAACTGCATTCGAATAACATCTTACAATAAGTGTTCATAGCAGTCTCCATGGCAACCATGCCCACTTCAAGCCCATGAACTCCCGTCGAGAAAAAATTTCATCCAATATGTAGGCGAACATGTAGATTTATGCTTGCATACCTTTGGGTGTTTTCAAGCCCTTGTTACTTGTTCCTTCAGCTGATGAGCCAACATGCCAGACCAATTACATGCTTTTCCCTCTCTGGCCAGTTGGTCCAACGTGATCGCCCAACTGTGTGGGAAGTTTTCCGTGTTTTCTTGGCCATACAATTGACATGCAAAGATGACCAAGTATTGATACGCCTTCTGAAGTATCTTCTTCTTGTAGATCTGGTTGGGTGTCAACCTGAATCTAACCGACTCCTTTACCCAGTTCTTCAAAATGACTTTGGAGTTGGCATTACTGCTGGGTAAGTTGAATGGAGTCTCCATGATGGTCATGGGCATCGACATATGATACATATCATCATAATCCTATGCCTGGAAGGCTGCAATCTTCGTCCTGCTGACACTGCTCAAATTCATCGTCTCAAGATCAGTGTGCGAGATGATCCAATGTATCATATCCATGCATGGGAACATAGGGTATCTGCATGCAATCTAGTACAAGCTAGACTTTTGGATGTTCACATATACCTGGTGGTCTTCGAGGTCTTCCCCAAATGTGCCTGCAAATGCATCATTGACCTCTTGCCATTTCAGCTTGATGTCCTTGTCTACAATCAACTTGGTATCTTCATAGATTGGTAGACTTGCAGACACTCGCTCAATTGCTTCTCCAGTTGCACTTCTGTCAGTGTCCTTGGATCGTGCTCTCTTGGAGGCAATTGATATTGAATTGCTAAGAGGTAGATGAACAACTGCTAGATCTAGAGACAAAGAGACACGAATGGATAGAAATATGTCTGTGAAAAACAAAGAAAATTTGAGGAACGACATAACACATACCACGAGAATGACTGGAAAGGATTGAGCAATTTCTTCTAGAAGGACGGGAGACTTGCTGCTAGACTTGCGCAAAAGGCAGTTTGGGGTATCTAGGAGGCATGAATGGCTGCTGGAATTGCGCAATGCACAATCCAGGGTGGCTGCTGACTATTGGAATTGCATAATGCGCAATTTCAGCTGGCAATTGGTGCAGGCTTAGTGACTGCATTGTGCAATTATCTGGGCCAGCAATCACTGTCCCTTAGAATTGTGCAATGCAAGACTGGAGGATAGCTCCTGGGTAGAAATGTGCATTTCCTGAGGGGAAGATACAATATTCTCTCTCAGGATTGCGCAATGCTATCTTAGTGAGACAAAGTCTTGGTCAAGGCTGGCCATACCCTCCGACGGGAAACTGAAAGAAAATGTCAAAGTGAATGCATGGCGATATTGAATGTAAGCAGAAAAAATGATCGTGCATGCAAACAATGAATGAAAGATTTAGAAAATGGAACAACATGCATGTGGGTGAGGCGAGTCATCGAATCAGTGACCGTTCGTACAAAACAGTTTCATGCATGCGACAACAGTGAGAAGCTAACGAAAACTGAAATGGTGCCAGTACAAGCTAGTATGCATGTAAATGACCACAAGCATTAAAAGAAATCATGAGAACAACACTCACACAAGAGAAAACACAAAAAGCGACAGAAATGCTGCAAAAGACAAGTTGAGACCACTTACCCGTGAATAGCGGAGCTTGATGTGTCGAAGAGTCCTGGATGTGTTGTGGGATGTCAGAGCTCCAAGATTGATGTGAATAATGAGCTGTGAAGCGTCGAATAAATAAGTTTGAGGCTCATGACGCACATGCAACAAATATAGAAAAAAGCGACACTTGGAGAAAAGATTATAAAACGATCTGTGCATGTAACCTCCAGCTGCTAAAAATAACTCCCTGAATCAAGGGATGCTTTTTTCATGTTTCCTTTTACTATTCTGGGAAAATGTAGCCCATGCATGCAATTCAAGTTACTTTGGTCCTGGGTGGAACTAATCAACCCAACTGCACATGGAAGAGCTTGCTCAACTCCTAGGAAAAAATGCACATTTCTAGAAGGGAGCTGGGTTGGCTACCCAAGAGATTTTCACAATTTCTGAGTAGAGCAGCTGACTCTTGCCCGTGATTGCGCAAATTATGGGCTGAGCAGTCCTGCTGGGAGGAATTGTGCAATTTTTTGGGTGAAGCTTGACTGATATATTTGTGCAATTTTGGAGCTCAATAGGTTGCCAGACAAAATTACAAAATTTCTAGACAGAAGGCTGGTTGCCCTCCAGAATTACGCAATTTCTTGAGGGAGCTGCTTAGCCTACAGTTGGACCAAGTCCGGAGAAACATTTTGTGAGGGGAATGCAACAAGCTTTGATAAACATGTTGTCATTCTGCAATAAAATCACTAAAGCTTGTGTACTTGATGAAGCAAGACATGCTGCCATGAAAGGTTGGTAGGGAGGCTCCGAAACGAAGCTAAAGAAAAATTTTGGAGGGTGGTTGTGGCCACTACAACACCATCTAGTAATTTTTTCTCTTTTTAGAATGTAATTCTAAAATATACTAAAACTTAAGAGATAATAGGTCTCATCAAGGGCATGCTTACCATGTTCATAATGAAATAATAAGACTGACATTACCAAGACTACATACCAAAACAAGGTAGTGGCTTCAGATTATCTTAATCTTAAGATAAGGGGTCTCGTCACGAGCCAACTTGTTCAGTTGAATTACAGCCAGTGAATGGCATTGTCATCATTTGGCCACCAAACTAAGATAATGAATTTTGAGTAATAAAAGAAAATAAAAATAAACTACTTCAAAAAAAAAGAAAAAAGGAAATAAGTATATGATTTTGAATTTATCTCTAAAAATTGCATTATTTTCTAGATGGGATACTGAATGATTGCTTGTTAAAAGGTAAGTTTGTCAAGGCTATGGACGCCTGCTGGCAGTAGAGGCTCTACTTGTGACAAATGAGTACATTAAAAGGTTGATCTGCAAAAGCCCCCTACTTTATTTAAAAAAAAATTAAGTAAAGACTGATATAGACAAAGGAATTTACATCTTTAAGAGGATATCAAATGAATTGTAATTAGATGAGTTGTTTTTATTATTATTAAGAGAAATGTTACTAATCTAAAATTTCATGCAATTTCTATTTCCTCAACTATCTTTACTTCGAAAGTTTTCGAAATTTCAAATTCTTAAGAGATAAATGGTTCTTCTAGTGAATTGCCAGTTGTTGTGCTGTACAACAACCCCCATTTGATAGAATCCCTTAGATGACAAATGGGGACCCTTTAGAAAGTAATTTGGTTTAAAATGCATTAAAATCTAGGCAAAAATCTAAAAACCCACTCCTAAGATTAGATCACATTTCACATTTCGCAAGAGGGAAATAAAACATGTTAAGTCATTCTTTTCATGTTGGGACATGATGAAGGACTTGACAAACAAATTAATTTTAATATCATAATATAACTGTCGCATTCGTTGGATCGTAATTTTGTAAATCACAAAATTGCAAAACTGGTAAGCAAACATATCATGTGATACTCCGAATAGCCAAATTGCGATGGAATAAAGAACCAATGACACGTCATTAAAGTCATATCTCACGAATTGATGGTAGTACATTAATAGGTTTTAATAACTTGCTCTGAAAATATCGTTAGCATAATGTGAATTAATTCGAATCTTACACAGATATCGTTTCACATCATGGATATTTATGATTCCGTGGCTCAAGAAATTCAATAGATTTTCACCATTACAGACACATTTATGTGTTTTCCATTTTGTTAATTTGAATGACGTTTTCGTATTTGCATGCCGTTATACTCTTAGTTCTTATTCTTTGCAATGTAACTCACGTCTTCTTTGTGTTAACAAGACTGTAATAGAGACTTGATTACTCAGCTGAATGATCAAGATGAATAAGGGAAATGGAACACAATCCATGACTGAAGATGTACTCGAGTCATCACCTTTGTTTTTTGATACAACTTGTATACTAGAGTTGGTACCAGATCCTAGGAAAATGTTTATGGGCTATTCAAGAGGGAAATACAGAAGGAAGCCATGATAGATGATATGCAATATTTAGACGCTTCTTATCCTGAAGTTGCATGCTCTGTCTTGTATAAGATAACAACTAGACCCAAATTATTACCCTATGTTGATATGGTCAAATGGATTATTGAAAATGTGAATATTGAGGATAGAGAATTCATGACTGCAAGGCAAGTGGTCATTGACTCATTTAAACCAGAGGATATTAGAAGAATGTATCATTTACCTCCACCGCATAAGATTTATGATAAAGAATTTGTGGAGAAACTTGCTACTAAAAATGAAGAACCCTCTAAAGTTATAAAACAATGGAGGGCAAATCTGAGCAAGCACAAAATGCATAGAACTGGTATGTACTCAGTAGCCTCACTCGCTGCTCCTTATTTATACATGGCTGCTATGCTATGTAGGTTATTTGGTTCGCATATGCTACCAAGTTTTTAGTGGAACGAGTGCCCCTCATTGATACCTCTTCTAATTCTATAGTCATGGATTGGGCCACAATTTTTTCAAATAAATTAGCCCTCCATATCTTAGAATCTAAAAGGAATAATTATGTTACTACAATAACCATTCCTTCATTTTATATGTCTTCATATGCCGTGGATGCCATATGTTTCGATTTTCCTTTTCCAATTATGGGATGGGAGTGGACTCTTTAGGATCCCACGCCAATCCATGTGTATCATAAAGCTCTTTGGAAATATTGTTTCAATGAACATTTCTATCATATTTGTAAGGGGTGATGCTCCTATTTATCAGGCTATCTTTGACAAGAAAGCCCCAATGTTATCAGAAGAAGCCAAGGCTGATATTCAATTTGTGGTGAGATGGTTTGGTGAAGAATTGTTTACATATATAAGAGTTTTTGGAAGTACGATTCCTCCACATGTGCTTCCTTGGTATTTCCCTAATAAAGTGTTAGCTAGAGATATTGCATATCAGATTGTTACCAAAGGTGTAACCAAATCCCTCAAAGAGTCTAAAAAATCTATTTGGCCCACTTTTCCACTTCGGTGTGGTGTTTATTGCTTAAATGATTTCAAACATGCATAAGTCGAAGTCAAACACATTCACAATATGAATCTTGTTGAGTTTAGAGAAAGGGAATACGATCCTGTTAAAGTCGTGTATGATTTTACCACGACTATTAAGGTCAAGGCATTTTTTCATGAGATGATCGTTTTGATGATCTTTTTAGCTTCCCTCCGACTCAGTCCGAATGAATTAGAAAAATTTAAGGAATACATACATCAAAGGTTAACACATGTGCCTTTGAATCTTCTTAAAATAATCCCACAAGAATCTCAGGAAGAAAAGTTATCTACTAATGGCTCAGAAGAGAATGAAAATAAAGTATCCAATGATGCTGAATAAAAAAAAGAGTCTGTTATAGAGAAAGACGTAGAAGAACCTTGCAACAATAAAGTACTAAGAAAGGACTTGATCAAGATCAAATGCAGAAGGAATGGGGGAAGTTTGAAGAAATCATCAACGAATCATAGGGTGGTATGAGTCAAGCACAAACTATGCGCGAAACACCAAAACATCCCGAGAAATCTTCAGAAAAATCTCTCGCTACTTCAAAAGATATGAGAGTAATTCCTTCTTTTCCTTCTTCAGAAATTGTTTTGAAAGAGGAAGAGGTTCCTCCTTTGGATATTTTTTATAGTCCTAAACATCGAGCAGTAATAAAGAGACAAAGGAAGAATAGGAAAATTGACTATGCTGCTATTACTCTTCCAGGCGATGAATCAATGGATGTTGTTTGGAAGGATACACCAATATATCCATCTAAGAATTTCACCAAATTATCTTAGTTTGTAGGAGCTTATGCTTCTACGACAATAGACAAAGCTGAAGAAGTAAGAAATTTAATCAAGGAAAAAGAGGAAAGAATAAAGTAGCTGGAATATCAACTCACAAAACAAAACGAGAATACATAGGAGCATATTAAGTCACAGCTTGAACAAATGCAACAGAGTTTTGACAGATTAAGACTTCAGAACCAGGCAAAATTAAAGGCTAAAGATACTGAAATTGCACAGCTGCGATTTACTGCAGATCAGATAAAGGATTGCCCAAAAGTGGATGAATTCATCAAAGAAGATTCAAAAATTAATTTGTTGCTATCTAAGAAACAATCAATCTTTTGTAAGTAGTTAATAGAGATTAGTCCATTGTGCCAAGAAGTTAATACATTAGTGGGTCAATTCAATGATGCTAAAATCAATTTTGAAGAAATAGATGATAAATTCTGAAATTTGATTACATGGAAAGATAATTCAAAAGGAAACATAGCAAAATTGCCAAAAGTCAGAGAATCTCATAAGGACATTCTCTTAACTCACTGGGAAATCCAAATAAAGTAGGATGAGAGGGTAGTTTCAAGTGCAAGTGAAGCATCAAACAATATAATTAAAACTATTAACGATAATCTTTGGTATGCAGGTTTCATCCAAATATGTTCGCGAGGAAATTTGCCTGAGATTGATGATTTGCAGTTAATCTGGCACGATAGTATTGCAGCAACAGAACAACGAATCATACAACTGTTGAATTTGAATTGGGATACTTATTGGTCATATTTGGTAAAACCGCATATTCAATTGATGCTCCTACGATGCTTAACCAATTCAATCATCCATATGACGCCACCGCCATCAGATACGATTTATGAAATATAGGTAAAGATAAGCATTAAAAAGCCTTTAGAAGTTCAAGTTATGATGGATATCTATGAGCAATGGAAGCAAATGAGGAGCCAACACCAATCATGATCAATTTTTTAAGTTTTTAAATCAATTTTAGTTTTGCATTTTTGGCATTGATTCTAAGGAGAGACGTTTCACTCCTCAGGATTTAGTGCTTAGCTATTTTTGTAATATTTTTTTTGATATTTAAACCCATTTCATGTATTTAGAAATGGGTCTAACAATTTTATTTGAAACTCTTTAAAAACATGCACTTTTGTACTTTTTAAATCTTTTCTTTAATATTTGAAGATCTACTCCATGAAAGTTTATCTAAGAAATCTTGTTAAGGAATGCACTTTTGTTTTTCTCTGATCAATCTTGGAGAAGACACATGTATTGTAGCTTAATTGTCTAAGGACGAGTCATTTCGTATCGGGTACTTTTATCATTGCGTAGTGATTATGTTATAAATGATTAAGTTGTTTCTTTTTCATGTTTATTATTTGTCAATTATATTTTAATACAACCTGTTATTATCTCACTTTTTGAATTATAGCTGAGCTGCCATCTTTTGATTTTTGATAAGCAATATTTTGTTAGATATTGATGCGATATGTTGTTACAACTAACCATTTCGATTAACTATTTAATCGAAATAGTTATGTTATGAATGTTTTATACTTCTTGTATGAAGAATCTTTATTATCATTCAAGGTAGTCATTTATCTAGATTGCACAAATATTGATTTATAAAACATTCACATTCTAGATCTCCAAATCCCAAACGTGAAGTTATGAAAAAGACTCTTCAATCCACTAGTGTTTCCCCTAAGAAATCAGATCAACCTTCCTCTGCAGAAATCCCTGAAGTACAATATTTAATTCATAAATTAGAAAGAATTTCTTTGTCTCAAGATGAATCTGAATTATCTCAAGCGAATGTTTCTTCATATTTTCCTTCCTCTCGAAGATTAACAAGATTGCAGAGTGAAAACTTTAGAATACATCCATTTGAATTTCCTCTACCCCATCCTCGAAGGAAAACTAAGAAATCTGAGTTTGAAACTCATAGTGAGATTCTTTCACCATCACCATAAACTCCCTCATTTATTCCATCATCTTCATCTCAAACACACTCTATCCAATCATCTACTTCACCATATCAAATAGTTATTTACACAGGTATAGGAGCACAATCTTCCTCCACCCAATCACTTTTTACTAATGGTACGTCTTCTTCCACATAGATACCCATAATGTCTCAAATACCATGGAAAAATCGAGGAGCCATTCAAATGGCAGGACCATTACATCCATTACCTACCCATCCATAAAAATGGTTTCCGAAATTCAATCTTGATGATGGTCTTCCTGCTAAAGAGCATATAAAAAAATTCATGCTGTCTATAAACCTAAATGGAGTTGTAGAAGAAGATGCTATTGTACGACTATTCCCTTATAATTTACAAGGATAAACAAGATCTTGTCATTACCATATGGTTCCATTGATAATTGGAACACATTCTAGGAACAATTCCTAACTAAGTTTGGAGATGACTGCTCAACGAATACTCTTCTTAATGATCTCTCCAACTTAAAAGCTGAATCTAGAGAATTGGTTAAGGATTTCAATTCACGTTTTAACAAACTATCAAATAAAATCCCAGTAGCATCCAGATCAAGTTCTGAAGTACATAATGAATGGTACATTTCTGTTCTTCCCTCAAATGCAACTATTTTTGTTGATAGAGCTGCCAAGCAAACCTTGGATGAAAACATGAAATAAGATATAGCTGTAGAGAAACGAATTTTAGATTTAGAAAAGAAAAATGCATTAGAAGAAATAAAATCCAAAAAGGTCACCTTCAAAGACGAACCCAAGAAGAAAACACCTAAAGATCCTTTCGATCTTGAAGGTCTGCAAAAAGTACTTAAAACCATGTCCAATGAAATGGTTGACATAAAAAATCAAGTAGCTGAAACTTCTTCTAGAAAAACCTATAGACCTTTTAAAAAAAAATCCCATCTTTGATCCTAAACCTCCAAATACAATATCAAATGCTGAATCAGGTTTGGAAGAAGAAGAAGTATCAACAACTGAAGAACAAACTGATGATGAAGAACTAGTTGAAGTACATGGAATGTGGGATTTCATTCTTCCTTTGTCAGAAAATGAAGAAGAAGCAGAATCTTTACGTGTAGCCACCAAAAGCAAGAGCACTGTTGATTTTCTATAGACAAGTCAAAAACAAAAATCATCAACTCCCACTGTCAAAGAAAAATCAATAGGTAAGAAATATTCTTCCAAGTCTACTCAAACAACTCCTCCTCAATCTAATTCTTCGCCTTCAGCCAAAACCTTGTTAATTTATGATGATATAGAATACAATATAGTTGGAGACATGAAGAAGACTAGAGCTAATATCACGTTATATGAGCTTAGCAAGCTGAAACATCAGCAAAATCTATTTCTCAAGGAATTAAAAGCACTCCCCACTTCTCTTCCTGCTGCTTTAATTTCTCAGACTGCCCAAGGAATGGGTAGGCCTCCCAATAATTCATCGGATAAAGTTAAATCAACTGATGTTGCTTTAATTGGTGGTAGATCTAATTCTCATACTCAACCTTTTCTTTTGAATTTTGAATTCTTTAATAAGAATTTGCACAATTGTTTAGTTGATTTTGGGGCTTCATCCAACATTATGCAGAAAACAATTTATGCAAAATTAAATGTTCTACCCCAGAAGTCTATTGTTCACATTGTATAGTTATATAGAAAACAAGTCGAAGTCATAGGAGAAATTAATGCGGTTACCATTAGACTCTCATAAAATCTGAGTGTATGTCAAGTAATTGACGTTCTAGTTGCTGATATTCATGAATTCTACGGCTTGATCCTCAGTAGAGATTGGTCTGAAAATATTCATGGCTATTTTGCAATAGACTGGTCTCATATGTGGCTTCCTTACAATGTTAAGCTAAATCAAATAAGGGTTGATCGTGAGAAGAATTTAAAGTATACTGTGATTGAACTGGAAGGAGAAAATGAGCCCGTCACATATAATAATAATAATATCATTAGAAATTATTCAGTTGAATAATCTTTGGGCAATTTTAATGCACAAAATTCACCTTTTATGGAGAATTCTGTTACCTCACAGATCGTAAATTATTCGCAAACAAATTCTTCAAAATGTATCAATTTTGTAGATAAACCTGTAGTTAATTATTTGTTTTGGAAATTATTTTTCGATGGATCTAAATCTAATTATGGAGTTGGAGTAGGGTTCATATTAGTTATCTCTGAATGCACAAATAACACTACTGAGTATGAGGCATTAATTCAAGGATTGTACAAAGCCATATGCCTTGATATCAAATACCTTCAAGTATTTGGAGATTCTAAAATCATGATCAAACAGGTACGGAACACTATTCATTACCTTTCTGGACATTTAAAGCATTATCAATCATTAGTCCAAGACCTTACCTCACATTTTTAGCATTTAACATTTCTCCAATTCCAAGATTTCAGAATGTAAGTGATGATATTTTGGCTAACATTGCATCCAAACTCATGCCACCAAGATATTATAGTCTTGATCGATTTTCTATAGAATTAATTTTGAGACCTTCTTTTTTTTTTCCAAAGGAAAAATCGGTAACCTTTATTTAAAAAATGAAAAGTTACACAAGCAGATGCATTGAAGCATTTCCATAAGGTGCCCATTGGGCTCGAGTGCATATGCACCCCATGCATCGTTAAAAAACTAACGTGCATTTAGAAGAAGAAAGAGAAAGAAGAAAGAATAAAAAGGCAGAAAACCTGAAATCCGGTGGTGAGTAAATGGCTCAGATTTCAAGTTTTTCTCCCTTTTTTCTTTTCGACCTTGCGCCACTCACCTTGAGTGGGCTCGAGCGAAGCTATGACTAACTGTGTTTCTGCTTTTTGTGAGGCTGTTTCCTTATCTGAGTCTGAAGTATCTGAGTGGTGATGCCGTTTGGTCCCGCCCATACTCAAATCCTCGTTTGCCTTCTCTGCTTGATTTGAATGGGTCTGTCGAGCCTTATTTTCTGGTGTGGTTTCCTTCTGAGTCTCCTTCCCTTGGGCGGATTCAACATTCTCCGCAGGGGTATCTTCCTCTTCTGCTTCTGATTCTTCATCCTCTGAGACAGGGCGGGGAAATTGCCATCCTTTCCTCTGCTTCCCTTTCTGCTTCTTTTTACTGTTTGCTTTCTTGGCTTCTGGACATGTGCTTTGCAAGTGTCCTGTCTGCTTGCAGAGCCTACATATGAATGCAGTGTTTTCAAAGTCTAGTCCTTGTAGCCAGTTTTGTTGTTTGTAGGTCAACCTTATATTGTCCGACAGTCCTTTGCTTAAATCTACTTCCACGCAGATGCGTGCAAAAGTGTAGACCCTTTCATTAATCCTTTCCAGATCTGTTTTGATATATTTCCCTATACTATTCCCAATTCCTTCCAAAACTATTTCACTCCAAAAGTGAAGGGGAAGGTTATATAGGCGGACCCAGACCGGCACTTTGGAGACAGTCATTTTGTTTGGATCAAAATCTGGGAACCATGGGGTCATAAACAACCCTGATGTTCCCCAAAACCAAGGCCCAACATTGATGATTGTATCTCTGACTTCCTTGGATGCAAATATAACAATTAAAAACCCCTTGGAGCATAAATGTATGTCACATTCCATGGTCCAAGTGGTAAAAATCCAATGAAATAGATCAAAAGGCTTTGGCCAAAAACTGTTAAAACAGCATAGTAGGGCCTGCGTTTCATAAGACTTAATGAAATCGTCAAGCCCTGTAGAATCAAAGTTGAGGGCTGGAGTTTTCCCTAGCTGATCTATTATGTATGGCCTGGGTGTATATCCACCTTGATCTGGAGAAGACCCTAAATCTCTGCTACCCTGTAAAATATTTTTGTAGGAGGAACCTCCTTTGGGTTGTTGCTGAGGTGCTGTCTTTTTCCCCTTGTCTCCTCATGAGGATCTTGGCTGTCCCTGAGGCAAGGCCCCTCCTCTCAGCCTGAAGTTTAAAACAATGGATGTTTCTGGACTAATCTCATAGTTTTTCAGGGTTCTACTGTCCTGGAGGGACCTCCTACCACTGACCAAATGTTGGATCTGAACAGGGTATCCCGTGAATGCCCATATTTGCTGTTTCAGCCGCATGATAGTGCTTTCTGCATGTACCCACACTAAGCAAGTTTTCCCCTCAGGGGTTTTAATAAAAATCTGAAAGCGAGTTAGTGTTACCTGTGGCCTGGGTGATGACTGAGTTCCTGGTCCGCGTGAATCGGCGTTGCGGCTATTTCCGGTGTGCTCTGGCTGTAAATGATCTTCCAGATCTGACCTCATATAAAGTTGATCTTCCATTTGCAGGTCTAGATATACAGACTCGATGCTCGATCTGTACTCATTGCCACCGATCTGTTGCCTAGGTTCTCCCTGTTCTCTAATATTGGCCAGATCTGTTAGATCTGGGCTGGATCTGTAGTGTTTAGGCCAATCCATTAAGGGGGAATGCAGATTTGCATCATGCAAACCCCCTTCTTTGATTTCAACAACCGATCCAGTGTGAAACCCTTCAGATCCCAACCCTGCCGCGTCTCTGGCTTTGGCCAAAAGCTCTAGAGAAGAGCGCTGATCGACAGAAAGACCTCCAAACTTCTCCGGATCGCAGTGCCTTGAATCAGCCGCCAGCAGGGTCCTGTCATACCTGCTGGCTGAGGACCGGATTTTCGTAGTTTTCTTTTGCTCACTGGCAGGGGACTGGATTTTCGTAGTTGTTTCCGGTGATGGCCCTTGCATAGACGCTGCAGTCGCCTTTGGCCCTGCTTCCTCCTCCTCGAGACTATGGGATGTTTCTCACAACCACCTGCTTGAGAAATAGGAGACGTGAGAGAAGACGCCGAAAAAATTCTTTCACGACCGATGGGCTTTCCACGGGGCCAAACTGATCCCCCTCCTAAAATTTGAGTTTCATTGAGGAATGTCGTATCCAGATCAAATATTTGCTTCTCGACTGCGGAAGTTTCATCGCGAAGCTTCTTTTGGTGTGCATGGAGTGAATCCAAGCGATTCTGCGGACGGTGACCAGGTGCAGACTTTCGATCCTCCGCCTCACGAAGTACAGACTTTCGATCCTCCGCCATTGCAACTTCCTCGTCAATTTCCAATCTCCAGAATTTGACTCAATTTTGAGACCTTCTATTCCTAATAATATCACTAATTGGCAAGTTTTTAATGACGATCTAGATATCATAAACTTTATAACATTCTAAGGCTTGTATGATGACAAGATAATAGATGAATACAAACATGACAACCAACTCAAACAAAAGACAAGTGAAAATCCTATACCCAAATATGAAGTTAAGTTGGAAGATTTGTATGACCTTAAAGATATATCCAAGAAACCAACTAACTTAAAACTTTAAATTTCAACATTGAGGTTTGATTTAGTAAATCTTGGAACCGGTCTTAAGCCATGGAATATTAATCTAGGTCTTGGTCTTGCACCCGAAGAAAGGTTAGCCTTCATTCATTTGTTAAGAAGATATAATTTTTTTTTCTTGGAATTATGATGATCTTAAAACATATGATACTTCTATCATACAACATAATGTTCCTATAATATCCGATGAAAATCCTATACAACAGAAGTTGAGAAAGATTCATCCAAATTTGGAAAACCAAATCAAATCTAAATTAGATAAACTTCTTAAAGTCAAAATATTTTTTCCTGTTAGACATTCAAGGTGGGTTTCTAAACTAGTACCAGTCAGGAAAAAAAATTGTGATATTCGAATTTGCATAGATTTTCACAATCTCAACAAAGCTTGTCAGAAGGACAACTTTCCACTAGCTCCTATGGAAAAGGTACTGCAATCAGTTGCAGAATCAGAACTAATGTCCTTTCGGGATGGATTTTTAGGTTACAATCAAATTCTTGTACATCCAGATGATTGACTAAATACCAAATTCAGAACCAAATGGGGAACACACGCTTATCAAACGATGCCATTTTGATTAATCAATGTTGGCGTGAAATTTCAGAGAGCCATGGATATAGCTATCAAAGTTTTGGTGAATAAGACTGTAGTCATTTATTTAGATGTTATAACTGTATATTCAAGGAAGCGCAATAATCATTTAAAGGACTAAAGACAAATCTTTGAACGTTGTAAAAGGTACATATTTCTCTAAAACCAAATAAGTCTTACTTTTCTTTAAGTGAAGGTAAAATTCTCGTATTTATTGTATCTAAAGATGGAACTCACATAAACCCTAATAGGATAAAAGAAATTTCTGAAATATCTTTGCCTCACAACAAAAAATCCATGCAATCCTTCCTAGTTCAGATAAATTTTGTTAAAAGATTTGTCCCTGACTTTTCATGAATTGTTTTACCCTTGCAATCCATGATCAAGAAAAATTATGTTTTTAAATGGGAACATACTAAGCGAGAAGCTTTTGATCTGATAAAAAAGGCAATTATAAATGCTCCCTCTTTAGCAACTCTGTTTTTTCTAATCATTTTATTTTATATACTTTTGCCTCCAAAACATCATATGCAGCTATTTTGACACAAGTAAATGATGAGAAAATTGAAGCACCAATCTCTTTCTTTAGCTCCAATTTGCAAGGCGCTAAATTGAATCACTCAGATGTTGAAAAGTAGGCTTTCACTGTTTTCAAATCAATAAAATATTTCAGACCTTTTCTTCTTAAAACACACAATAAAGTAATAGTTCCATTCTCCTCTGTAAGAAATTTAATAGTGCAAAGAGAATTAGGAGAGAAAAGGGAAAATTGGGTGACAACACTACATGAATATAACATTGAAATCAAACTAGCTAAAATTGTCAAAGGTCAAGGTTTTTGTAGAATACTAGCAGGAGCTTCCAACATATTAGCAGATGAAGATTTAGTTAATACTGTGCAAATATCTGAGGTAAATCTAAATGAAACTAAATCCCAATATGTTGATTTTTGTTTGTTTGTTTTGTTTTGTTGAGAAATGGATTTACTCCTCTTGAGCTTAATTATAAAAGGAAAAGGGCCTTAAGATTAAAATATAATCAATATCAAATCATTGATAATGTGTTATTTAATTTTTTTTTTTATGATTCCATTCTACTAAGATGCTTCGAGAAAGCTGAAGTAGAAAATGTTTTGCAGGAACTCTAGGATGGCCCAGTTGGTGGAGATTTTGGAGGAGATACAACAATGCACAAAATTCTTCATGCCAGTTATTATTGGCCAACATTGTTCAAAGACACTCATGAATATGTGTGAAAATATAAAGTATGTCAAACAACTGTTGGAAGACAAAGAAAACTGACATTTCCCTTACAACTTGTCAACATTGAACAACATTTTGAACAATGGGGATTGGATGTCATAGGTTAGATCGTTCCTAACTTTTCAAAATGTCATAAATACATTCTTACTGCATTTTGTTTTTACCAAGTGGGTGGAAGCAGTTCCATTAAGAGTAGCCAATTCTGATCCAATTATTGAATTCACTGATCAATTCATCATAACCATATTTGGCTTTCCCAATGCACTCATGTTCGACAACGCATCTTATTTTTCTAGAAAAATAAGACCGAATTCACACTAAAAAGGGGTTTTAAATTAAAGTATTATGCCAATTACTACCCCCAAGGGAACTTGTTAGCAGAGTCAACCAACAAAAATCTCATTAGAATCATTAAACGAATTGTCGACCAAAGCCAAAATAATTGGCACAAATATTTGACATTTGCTCATTGGGTAGATATAATCACTAAGAAGGCCTCAATAGGCAACTCTCCATTCAAATTGGTTTATGGGAAAGAAGCTATCATTCCATCTAATCTAGCTACTCCCTCTCTGACCCTAGTGCAGTTCATTCAAGAAACTCCTTCTTCATTACAATTAAGGCATGATAGAATTCTCAAATTATAAGAGGAAAGAGAGAAAGCAAAGATTACACATGTTCGGCATCAACAGTTAGTTAAAACTTCTTTTGATGCTAGTTCAGTTTCCACGAAGTCATTTCAAATCAGAGATGTTGTCTTGAAATGGGACAAAGAACATGAGGAAAATGATAAACACACCAAATTCCAGAGATTGTGGCTCGGTCCATTTCAAATTATGGAACAAGTAGGCCCATCGACCTTCATATTACAATATTTATTAGGAAGAAGATATTCTCTTCCTATTAATGGGATTATCTTGAAAAAATTGTTTTCTTAGGAGATAACCTCTCCTAATTGTACATTATCACATTTATCTTTTTTATTCTTTTGCTTTCTAGGAAAATAAATGTTGAATAACATTTACTTTTGGCTTCACAATAAATATTTTTGAAATATTTTGATTTTTCTCTTTTAGAAGTAGAGATCGTTAAGCAAACATTTATAACATTTGAAAATGAGCTTAGTTCCATGAATCTCTGAAATTGTTTTTTCCACCACAATTATTTATTCTTTGAGAAACCTCCAAACTTATAAAAAATTTTGTTCTGTTATCAGTCAGGAAAGGTATCCTGTTTTTTCCACCACAATTATTTATTCTTTGAGAAACCTCCAACCTTATAAAATTTTTTGTTTTGTTATCAGTCAGGAAAGGTATCCTTAACAAAGTAAAAATTATTTGCAGATAAGCATCTTCAACTCTATAATTGTCATCTAGAACTCATAAAGAGTCAATGGTTCTCCCCAACCAGTAAAATTTTCTCTTTTTAGAGTGTAATTCTAAAATATTCTAAAACTTAAAAGATAAGAGGTCTCATAAAGAGCTTTCTTACCATGTTCATAGGGAAATAATAAGACTGAAATTACCAAGACTACATACCAAAATAGGGTAATGGCTTGAGATTATCTTAATCTTAAGACAAGGGGGTCTCATCATGAGCCAACTTATTCAATTGAATTACAACCAGTGAATGACATTGTCATCATTTGGCCACCAAACCAAGACAATGAATTTTGAGTAATAAAAGAAAATAAAAATAAACCATATTTTAAGAAAAAAAAGAAAAGTAAAAAATGAAATAAGTATATGATTTCAAATTTATCTCTAAAAGTTGCATTCTTTTCTGGATGGTATACTGAATGATTGCTGGTTCAAAGGTAACCCTGTCGAGGCTATGGATGCCTGCTGACAGTAAAGGCTCTACTTGTGACAAATGAGTACATTAAAAGGATCATATGCAAAAGCCCCCTACTTTATTTAAAAAAAAAAATTAAGACTGTTATAGACAAAGGAATTTTCATCTTTAAGAGTATATCAAATGAATTGTAATTGTTGTTTTTTTATTATTCAGAGAAATGTTACTAATCTAAAATTTCATGCAATTTCTATTTCCTCAACTATCTTTACTTCGAAAGTTTTAGAAATTCCAAAATCTTCAGAGATAACTGGTTCTTCCAGTGAATTACCAATTGTTGTGCTGTACAACAATCCCCATTTGATAGAATCCTTTAGATAACAAATGGGGACCCTTTAGAAAATAATTTGATTTAAAATACATTAAAATCTTGGAAAAAATCCAAAAACCCACTCCTAAGATTAGATTGCATTTCACATTTCTCAAGAGGGCAATAAAATATGTTAAGTCATCCTTTACATATTGTGACATGATGACGGACCCGAAAAATGAGTTAATTATAATATCATAATATAGTCGCATCTGTCGGATCGCAATTTCTCAAATCACAAAATCACAAAACTAGTAAGCAAGCATATCATGTGATAGTGCGAATAGCCGATTTGCGATGGAATATGGACCCACTAACATGTGATTAAAGTGATATCTCATGAATTAAGAGTGGTACGTTAATAGGTTTTAATAACTTGCTCCAAAAAGATCGTTAGCATAATGTGAATTAATCCGAATCCTACGCAGATATCATTTTAGATTATGGATATTTATGATTCCGCGACTCAAGAAATTCAATAGCTTTTCATCATTATAAATGCATTTATGTCTTTTCAGTTTCATTAATTTGAATAAGGTTTTCTTCTTTGCATGCCGTTATACTCTTATTTCTTATTCTCTGCAATATCACTTGTGTCTTCTTTGTGGTGATAGGATTGTAACAAAGACTTGATTACTCAGCTGAATGATCAAGATGAATAAGGGAAAGGGAACATAGTCCACGACTGAAGATGTACTGGAGTCATCACCTTTGTTTTCTGATACAACTTGTATACCAGAGTGTGGTACTGGATCCTAGGAAAATGTTTATGGCCTATTCGAGAGGGAAATAGAGAAGGAAGCCATGATAGATGATATGTAATCTTTAGACACTTATTATCCTGAAGTTGCATGCTCTGTCTTGCATAAGATAATAGCTAGACCCAAATTATTACCCTATGTTGATATGGTCAAATGGATTATTGAAAATGTGAATATTGAGGACAAAGAATTCATGACTGCAAGGCAAGTGGTCATCGACTCATTTAAACTAGAGGATATTAGAAGAATGTATCATTTACCTCCACCACATAATATTTATGATGAAGCATTTGTGGAGAAATTTGCTACTAAAAATGAAGAACCCTCTGAAGTTATAAAACAATGGAGGGAAAATCTGAGCACACAAAAAAATGGATAGAACTGGTATGTACTCACTAGCCTCTCTTGCTGCTTCTTATTTGTCATTGCTGCTATGTTATGTAGGTTATTTGGGTATGTATATGCTGCCAAGTTTTCAGTGGAATGGGTACCTCTCGTTGATGCCGCTTCTAATTCTATAGTCATTGATTGGGACACAATTTTGTCAAATAACTTAGCCCGCCATATCTTAGAATATAGAAGGAATCATTATGTTACTACAAGAATCATTCCTCCATTTTCTATGTCTTCCTATGTCATGGATGCCATATGTTTCGATTTTCCTTTTCCAATTATGGGATGGAAGTGGATTCTTCAGGATCCCATGCCAATCCATGTGTATCATAAAACTCTTTGGAAATCTTGTTTCAATGAACATTTCTATCAGATTTATCAGGGAGTTATGCTCCCTATTTATCAGGCTATCTTTGACAAGAAAGCCCCAAGGTTATTAGAATATGCCAAGGCTGATATTCAACCTGTGGCGAGATGGTTTGGTGAAGAATTTTTTACATATATCAGAGTTTTTGGAAGTACTTCTCCTCCACATGTGCTTCTATGGTATGTACCTGATAAATTTTTAGCTAGAGATATTTCATATCATATTGTTACCAAAGGTGTAACCAAATCCATTAAAGAGTCTAAAAAATCTATCTGGCCCACTTTTCCACTTAGGTATGGTGTTTATTGCTTAAATGATTTCATATATGCACAAGTCAAAGTCAAAAACATTCACAGTCTGAATCTTGTTGAGTTTAGAGAAAGGTAATACGATCCTGTTAAAGTCGTGTATGATTTTACCATAGCTATTAAGGTCAAGGCATTTGTTCATGAAGATGACAGTTTTGATGATTTTTTTCTAGCAGCTGAACACTTTTCACAGGTTCAAAGTTTAACTGCCCTCCGACTCAGTCCGGATGAATTAGCAGAATTTCAGGAATACAAACATCAAAGATTGCCACATATGCCTTTGAATCTTCTTAAAATAATCCCACAAGAATCTCAGGAAGAAAGGCTATCTACTAATGGCTCAAAAGAGAATGCAAATAAAGCATTCAATGATGCTAAATCACAAAAAGAGCCTGTTATAGTGAAAGACGTAGAAGAACCTTCCAACAATAAAAGTACTGAGAAAGGACTTGATCAAGATTAAATGCAAAAGGAATGGGGGTAGTTTGTAAAAATCATCAATGAATCACAGGGTGGTATGAGCCAAGCAAAAACTGTGCCTGAAACACAAAAAATCTAGAGAAATATTCAGAAAAAGCTCTCGCTACTTCAGAAGATATCGAAGTGAAACCTGCTTTTCCTTCTTCAGAAATTGTTTTGAAAGAGGAAGAGATTCCTGCTTTGGATATTTTTTATAGTCCTAAACATCAAGCATTAATAGAGAGACAAATGAATAAGAGGAAAATTGAACATGCTACTATTACTCCACGAGGCGATGAACCAATGGATGTTGTTTGGAAGGATACACCTATAGATCCATCCGAAAATTTGACCCAATTATCTCATTTTGCAGGAGCTTATGCTTCTGCAACAATAGGCAAATCTGAAGAAGTAAGAAATTTGATCAAGGAAAAAGAGGAAAGAATAAAGCAGCTGGAAGATCAAATCACAAAAGAAAAGGAGAATATATAGGAACAAGTTAAGTCACAACTTTAAGAAATGCAACAAAGTTTTGATAGCTTAAGACTTCAGAACAAGGGAGAATTAAATGCTAATGATACTGAAATTGCGCAGCTGCAATTTACTGCAGATCAGATAAAGGATTGCCCAAAAGTGGACGAGTTCATGAAAGAAGATTTAGAAATTAATTCGTTGCTATCTAAGCAACAATCAATCTTCTGTAAGCAGTTAATAGAGATTAGTCCATTGTGCCAAGAAGCCGATACATTAGTGGGTCAATTCAATGACACTAAAATCAAGTTTGAAGAAATAGATGAGAAAATCTCAAATTTGATTACATGGCAAGATAATTCAAAAGGAAAGATAGTAGAATTGCCAAAAGTCAGAGAATCTCATAAGAACATTCTCTTCACTGACTGGGAAATCCAAATAAAGCAGGCTGAGAGAGTAGTTTCAAGTGGAAGTGAAGCATCAAACAATATAATTGAAACTATTAATGATAATTTTTGGTATGCAAGCTTCATCCAAAGATCTTCACCATGAAATTTTCTTGAGAGTGATGATTTGCAATTAATTTGGCATGATAGTATTGCAACAAGAGAACAATGAATCAAACAATTGTTGAATTTGAATTGGGATACTTATTGGTCATATTTGGTAAAACCACATTGTCAATTGATGGCCCTGCGATGCTTAACCAATTCAACCATCCATATGACACCACCGCTATCAGATACATTTATGTGGGACATGTAAAGATAAACATTATGCAGCCTTCAGAAGTTCAAGCTATGATTATCTATGAGAAGTGGAAGAAAATGAGGAGCCAACACAAATCATGATTAGATTTTTAAGTTTATAAATCAATTTTTGTTTCGCATTTTTGTCACTAATTCTAAGGAGAGTCGTTTCACTCCTCAGGATTTAGTGCTTAGCTGTTTTTGTAATATTTTTTTTGATATTTAAACCCATTTCATGTATTTAGAAAGGGATCTGACAATTTTATTTGAAACTCTTTAAAAACATGCACTTTTGTACTTTTTAAAGCTTTTATTTAATATTTGAAGATCTACTCCATGAAAGTTTATTTGAGAAAGCTTGTTAAGGAATGCACTTTTGTTTTTCTGTGATCAATCTTGGAGAAGACACATGGATTGCAGCCTAATTGTCTATGGATGAGCCATTTCACATCGGGTACTTTTAGCATTGTGTAGCGATTGTTTTATAAGTGATTAAGCTGTTTCATTTTCATGTTTATTGTTTGTCAATTATATTTTAATACAACCTGTTATTATCTCACTTTTGAATTATAACTGAGCTGCCATCTTTTGATTTTTGATAAGCAATATTCTGTTAGATATTTGATGCGATATATTGTTACAATCAACCATTTCGATTAACTATTTAATTGAAATAGTTATGTTATGAATGTTTTATACTTCTTGTATGAATACTATTTATTATCATTCAAGGTAGTCATTTATCTAGATTGCACAAATATTGATTTAAACCTAGGTACATAGTAAATATAATTTAATTTGTTTTTTTGTTTTTTTTTTGAAACCATCCTCGTCTACCAAATCAGCTTTGATAATCAAACACATACCCTATTCTACCATATTTTTCAAATATTGGGAAACTGGTCCCATAAATCCAGTTGGAGCCACCAATCCAAACGGATATGGGACGATATTCAACTCCCCGATTGGGTGGTTATCTCCCATGTTGTCGCAGCGAATTTGAGGCTTAAACATGACCATATACGACAATGTCATAAAAATCAAAGCCCATGATCATGGTAGGCTGGCTCATTATGGAGACCACCTATCTTTCAGTTTTTTCACACAACTTTTAATTTATACTCTGATAATTTGTGCTAATAGATGGGGAGGAAATTCCTCTCCTTAAGAGATGGGGATGACATGGAAGAGTTATAGAATACTAAACTAGTGTGTTGCTTTTGTAACCTTAGTATCTGTTTTAGGATATGGCTTATTGTAAAGTAGTATTTTTATGTGCATTAAGGAAAGAGAGCATTGAAATACTATTAGAAGATAACGATGTCAGAAATTCAATATGAGCTTGAAAAATAACAGTTTAATGATCTTCCTTTTATTCTTCCTTTTACTAACGGATTCCATTAAATAAGAGTAAAAAGTTCCCAAGTATTAACCAAAGTTGGGTTAAAAATAACTCTTTATAAAGGCTTGGTAATATTACTTAAATCAATTCGAGGCAAAGGCAAAATTGGCACTCAAGGGATTGCAGAGGGCAGAAGGGAGATGTTAATAATTCAAACCCAAAGTCAAGGGCCAAGAGAAACTAGCAAAACCCAAAAAAAATCAACCACAAAAAGCAAATCATAAGATAAACAATACTCAACTTAAACAAGTAAAAATAATGATCTTTACATAAGACATTATGTTTCTTGTTAAGAAGAATGCTAGGCATGTTAATTTTGTCTTGCTTAGTAAGTTAGTTATTCATTAAATAAGTTTCTGATGTAATGGGGAGTTGCAAAAGATTTTTTTTTATAAAAGTTCAAACAAGGTTAATTTCCTTTTAATTTTGGCTTCTAAACAAAATATAAATTCTTCATAATCAATGTTTCATACTAAATGAAAGCTTTGGAAATGAGAAAGAAAATCGTCCTGAATGCGTTTTGGCAATTTTCCTCATTAAATTTTTCACAATTGCTTTATTGATCTTCCAAATTATTCCAAAGAAAACCTGCAAGAAGACAAACAAACATAACTAAGAAACAA
Organism: Pinus taeda; assembly: GCA_000404065.3. Classification (NCBI taxonomy): domain Eukaryota; kingdom Viridiplantae; phylum Streptophyta; class Pinopsida; order Pinales; family Pinaceae; genus Pinus; species Pinus taeda. The sequence continues at coordinate 73,298 of APFE031437508.1, forward strand.
CTAAAGGAAAAGAAGAACAAACTGAAATAAAGCAATCAGATGATGCATATCTGGAAGAATTTGGTCATAAGTTTACCTCATTTATCTTCATCTTCTTCGATGTATTTCTTAAGAATGTTTAAAATCATTTTTTTATTCGATCTACAAAACATTAATAAAACAAAATCTAATATATCCCTAATCCTAATCTAAAAAGTAAAATAAGACTAAGTAAAGTTGTGCTTCTAATGTAACTATTCAAGCATCTTAGTATCTGCACAAATGTGTAAATCAAACATCAGTAAAAAAAAAAATCATAACTATACCAAAAGAAATAAAAATGAATATATTATATGCATCTAATGCTAAGGTATGCACACGAAGCAACTGATTTACAAAATACTTTCCTTGAAATTCCTCCAAGCATCTGTCCACAGGATCATCAAATTCTAAATTTTTCAGAAACATGTTCTTGTTCTATGTGAATATTTAATTGTGACATGCACTTTTCACAATGCTTTTTCTCATTTATGATAATAATCCAAATTGGATCCATAAAGAATGATTAACAAAGCCATGGCTGTACTAGGTCAGGACAGACTTCAAAGAATTTAAAACAGTGATCAAAAACACCTCTAAACCAGTGGCAATGGCAGCCAGTGTGGAATGACGAGGACCTCAGTCAAAGTGCACTAACCGAGGCCCATGGAGACTGCGCGGGAGGTGAAATTAGCCATTGGGAGGCCCAGATTAGGACATAGAGGTAGTTTTTGATGCGCGATTAGTGCTTAGCACTAATCGTGCATCGCTGGGAGAAAAACCTCAAAATGGAGAAGCCCCGAGCACTCAGTCACGTGGGAGCCAGGAAAAGCGTGGGACAAAAGCTAAGGGCTAAAGGCAGGACCCGCTCCAAAACTAGCGGTATTGATCGGGGGCACCCATGGGCGGTAAGCAGTTTTGGTGGAAGCGGAGCGATTCCACTCAGTGGCCGACACATAGCAAGCAGAGGATGTTGAGTAGACGACCAAAGTCCCACATTGACTAGAAGTGGGGAGGATCATGGGTATATAAGGATGGACAAATATCTCCATTGGTATGAGGCCTTTTGGGGTAAGTCCAAAAGCAAATCCATGAGGGCTTAGGCCCAAAGTGGACAATATCATACCATTGTGGAGATATGTGGTGTCCAGAGTCCTTACAAGTGGTATCAGAGCCATG